>BMAC01000099.1:799242-818932 GCA_014905375.1 Phtheirospermum japonicum | reverse complement strand
GGGCCGGGATAGTCAAAAGCATGGGCCCATTCTCGACCGCTCGGAGCATACGGGTCATAATATGGCGGAGGAACTTGATAATCGTAAGTTGGAGCGCAAATGTCATCATATGGCAAACTAACATGATATTCCGCCATCTTCTATCAAAAATCTCAAATCGTCAAAGAATCGGCTACAAGCATAATACTTAACAAATGAGATTAAGCGTACCAAAAATCACAAAAAAAAAATCAAACAAAATTCAACAACAAACACTAACACAAATAAATAAATAAAAGCAAACACCAAAAATCGTAGCCTTTAGCCTTCCCCGGCAACGGCGCCAAATTTTGAATCGAACTTTTTCGCTTTAAAAATAAAAAGCTCGTCCGCAAGAGAACGGAGCTATTGTAGGTGATAAGCTGACTCGAGTCGAATCACAAGGAAGACTAATCGGAAACTATTTCGGTGTTCGATTTTACGTACATAGAAACTAAAATAAAAACTAAACTAAACACTCGATCTAATTTGGTTTGAGGTTTTCTAATATCTATGAGCAATAAAATTGAAAGCTTTTAAAATGATAAAGAAAACGAGGGTCTAGTGTGCCGGAATCGTCTCCACGATCGGGGTTGTCAATCCCGATGGTTCTAAACGACCCTAAGCACTCCAAACCGATAAATCTAGCCAACAAGCATAAACATAATCAGCAATATAATCTCATCAAGCATTTGCACCAAAGCATGAACATAAACATAAATTAAGAACGAGAAGAACCGTAAAAAGATTACACTAAATTATGCTATCAAAGTTCAACATTAACATTCAAAGGAAAACCAAAGCTACACTATAAAAACTATTAATAGAGTGCGGAAAAACTTATTATCTAAGGAAGCATCAGCCATCGAACGATCTTCAGCGGCGAGAAACGGCTTTGAACGATGGACGGCATAGAAACGACGAAACTACGAACTATCTAACTCTAATTTTGCGTGAATTGAAATGGTGGCATGAACCGAGGGTCTTCTGTATTATTCTGACCTTTCCCCCTCGTTCCAGCACTCTCAAAACGAAGAAACCACCGCCTTTTTATAGAATTTCGAAAATAACCGCTCAAACTGCCGGAGCGTCGATCGACGCGTGCCAGGCTGCGGGCGTCGGCATCTAGTATGGGCATGACTCAGACACTGGGTAACCCAGTGTCAGACTGGTACCCAGTGTCAGCAGAGTACATTGCTCGTTCAATCTTCGTCGTCTCAAGTTATAATATCAAAATAAAGCAAAATTAGATTATTTCATATAAAATAAAGTAAAAACACATTAAATACCAAATGAGACAAAAAACATAAAAAGGAAGAAAAATGAAAAAAAGATAAACCTAAAACACGTAAAAGCACACAACACACGATGCAAAAATACACGAAAATCACATACAAATATGTACAAATCACCTTTCTCTCTCCTATGTCTAAATACCTCACAAACCCAACCAAGTTCTCTTTATAACTTGATCTCCAACAAAAATCCATGCCCGACACAAACCCACATGATCATCGCCAGCTTCACGATCAATACGACAGCCAACCAAAACAACGTAGTTCTGGGAGGAGGTAGATCAAGGGATCAGATTTGTTAACATCATCATCTGTGCAGAAAAAGAACAAACATCCGCTTAAGGAATGGGGGTTTAAAAGCTTGAGAAGTTGAGGCTGCAAAAGATGTGGAAAAAATGATTGAGAATGTGCAATTTCCTTACCCGATTTCGTAGCTGGGCGGGTTCGGGGCTCGTTTGCTCAATTAGATGTAATGTCTCACTTTCGAATCCCCTATATAGAAGAACAAAATAATGAATAATAACATGAATACCAAAAGAAAATATGTGAAAAAAAATCAAAGAGTTTCTTTTTATTGTTGATCGCGAAATTAATACATAAAATAATCAATAATCTAAATGCAGAACTTAGTGTCAGATATTCATCCGATTTCAAAATTAACTTGAAAAACGAAGGAACTAAGGGTATAGTTAAATCCAAGATTAATAAAGTCTAACCCATCAAATCTGGAAAAAAAATGTAAAAACAAAAACTTGAATATGATTTCTTTACAATTGGATGAATTTTTTAAAAAAATATCGGAGAAGATCACCTCTCGGCCATTATTATTGTTCAAAGAATAAAAGAACATCAAAATGAAAAATTATGTCGTCAAATATGAAAAAATAAAATTGAGAAAAGTCCTAATATATACAAAACAGATCTAGAAATACTTTTATCTCACAATTTATTAAACACATGTAAATACTATAACATGTTATATACATATTGAGTCAACAGATTCATCAAAAATAATTTTTTTTATCATTCATTATTTTTGCAAGAAATGGTGATATTTCACTGGATGCATTACTAAGATTTTGGACAACATTTGCAACCATCCTGGAAAATACCACATCATGTAATGAAGAAGAAAATGAACACTGTTTCAAGCAATCAAAGATCTCTTGCAATTAGGCTGAACTTCAAGGGTAGTTTTGTAATATTTGACAAAATAGAAAAAATAATATAAGAATGCTGGAAAAGTGAAAACTACCCCTTTAAGTTCCAAAATATATATAAATTTAGATTGTATAGTTTCCAATCTCTTGTAATTAGGCTGAACTTCAAGGGTAGTTCTGTAATATTTGACAAAATAGAAAAAATAATATAAGAATGCTGGAAAAGTGAAAACTACCACTTCAAGATCCAAAATAGATATAAATTTATATTGTATAATTTCCAGTTACCATCCTGCTTTTTAGAGAATAATGCACATGGCCATCGGGATTCACAAACAAACATATTCTTTGAGCAATACTGATGGAGAAAAAGTCACCAACAATACATAAACAATTCCACATTGATTAAAACTCAAAAAATGATTCAAATCACCAGCGAATATTAAATAACATAACAACAATATTCAAATACACAATTCAACAATCTCATGTGACTAATGTAAGAAGCAACTCACACATAGAGTAGTGATGGCAGCAATGTGGTTTCAACTGGTTGCAAGAATATACGAATCGATTGCAGCCTAAATATTGTTATCGGGTCTGCAAAAATCAACATTGAACATTAGCAAATTCATGATGTAAAAAGTATTGTTGTGATAAACAAATTAACAATTTGGGTTCATTGTTGTGATAAAAAAATTAATGCTGACGGACAAAATATCCACTTCACAAATATTAACAAACTCTGTACCTCAAAAGAGCTTAAAACTACGACAATAAATTACTAATTTAAATAATATCAAAATATATTAAATAATACTAATCTGGATATACAAAACCCCGAAATTCATGAATCACGATTCAGTAAGACATGAACAAAAATCAGCCGACAGAACAAATACACGTAAACATTCCATAAGTATGTGTAATAATAGAATTATTTAACTTTTTTTTACACCAGAATTATATAATTGTCATAACAATAACTAAATATACATTTTCTTCTTCGTGGAGAGGACAAATGCAAGAATGAAAAGAAGGCAGAAAAAAAAAAGATGCCGATATATTTGTACCTTCGTATCGGAGCTGAACGAACACGTGATTCGTGATAAAGCATCCAACATAATAGGCGATCTGGCTCCTTGTGCTGAATCAGGTCCAACCTCGTGGTCAAACAACGCCACCATTCTTATGCCGATCTCGTCCTCGAGACTGCTCGCAGAGGAAGTGGAATCTATCAGTGCCTGGAAAAAAACAGAAAGAAAGAAAAAATGAGACTAATTTATCTGAGGAATAAAGAAAGGAAAGAAAATGATGGTGATTGCACATTAATTATTTGATCTCATGCTTGGGTAAGTATTAGAAAATTATTTTATCTAATAGTATATTATTAAACACCTTTTTAAGAATGAAACAATGGAACTGCACAGAATGTCACAAAGAAATTGATATCACTCCTCATCCTCGAGTCCAGGAATGTACTCCAAACTAACATCAAAGAGGACTGGACTATTTGCAGCCACTCGTGGCCTTCCCGGAGCTGATGTCAGACCTTTGGGAAATGCTAACTGATCAAACAATATTCAAATTCAGCATAAACTTATTAACAACTTCTTTATTACAATTCCTAAATTACGATATCCAATATTTAAGTAGTGCGCCATGATTTCCTTAAACAAAATTGGCAAGACTAATTTCACAACGAATATTACTAAGTGTTCCATTTTTTGTTGACAGTTACTTCCTTATTGAATTTTGAGCTTCATTATTTCCCCCTTATTTTTTAATATAGATTCATAAATACTAAAATTCTAAAAATTTGATATGAATGATTGTTGTAAGAACAGATCCAGGAATTAGGAAAAATTGAAGTTTTTTTACCCAAAACGTAGCAAAAAAAAAAAAAAAAAACGTGCAAAGCGAATGCCACAAACTTTAAAACATCCGTCAATGAGGCAAATATCAATTCCAAGATTATAGACCCTAAACCGCAATTCATCAAAATTATAAAAAAACACAAACAAATTTTTTAAAAAAACACATATAACAGATCTTAATATTTGTAGAAGAATTACCTTTCATCATGTTCGATTGAGTTAACCCCTTGCTCGTACATGGATAAGGGACAAACTGAGAAATCTGATCCCTCTCAGAAACACAACCCCCTTAAGTCGGATTAGGGCACGGCCGCACGATGGTGGCAATTTGCAGGAGAAACGGCGGTCGTGATGGCGCTGCTCGGATAAGACGACAGTGATGTTTCGAGGTGTAAGCATGATTCAATTTGAAGGATCAATTTTTTTTTAGAAATTGATACAGAGAGAGGCTATAAAGAGAGAGAGAGGCGAGAAAGAGAAAGCGGGCACAAACCCTAGAAAAATTTTGGGCGAAGAAAATGAAAAAGAAAATCCTTATTTATACGTGGTAAAAAAACTCAAAATAGAAGTATTTAACACAAATTACCAGAAGTTGCATGTCAAGTTTTCAATACACCAGATGACAACATGTGTAATTACGGTGAACCACAGGTTGACACATCAGCTATGTGTCAACAGAATTAATAAATATGGTAGATTTTACATGTACGAAAAAAATCGTTTTCAAACCATTCGCTATCAACCCACAATTTCAAACCATTCGCTGTCAACCCACTAATTCTGCTACACGAATAAAATCACTTTCAAAATCATTCAATATCAACCCAAATTCTTCTCCTTAAAAGACATATCAACTAAAATTAATTAAACACAATACACGAATAAATTCGCTTTTTTACTTAATTAAACCCAAAAGTTTTAAAAGAGATACCCAAACAAACTATATATCAACTCAAACTTGAAAAATATTCCTAAATAACTGTTTTCAAAACCATTCATTATCAACCCAAATTCTGCTATTTAAAAACACATATCAACTAAAATTAATTAAACCCAAATTCTACTACACGAATAAAATTGCTTTTTTTTTTTACTTAATTAAACCCAAATTACGACTTGAAAAATATTTTCCAAATACTGCAAAGGTGAAACAAGTTTTGAAGAGATACCCAAACAAGCTATATATCAACCCAAGCTGGGACTTCAAAAATATTTTCTTAACTACTGCTACTTTGAAACAAGTTTTAGAAGAGATACCCAAACAAACTATATATCAACCCAACTGCGACTTAGAAAAATATTCTGCTAATTTGAAATAAGTCCATATCCTCGACGGTTATATCAATCCACATCATCGACCTTATACAATGTAGATTTGAAGGGATTTGAAGTGAATGAAGGTTGGCGATGAAATTAATCAAAACCATTAAGAAAAACCTAAAAAGTTCATAATTAGTTAAAATAATGAGAGAATCTAGTATATTTATAAAAACTTTCTTGTGATCGTAAAATTGTAAAAGAAAAATATAAATTAGTTATTCTTATAATTTTCCCGTAATTTTACTGTGGTGGCGGCCCAACCCAAATGACATACTTTTAAATGGTTGGGCTATGGGGAAATCACGTGGCTACAATCCTCGTATATGATGAGCGTACACTCCGTTTTTGAACTCGTAGGAGAGTCGAACACTCCTTGTCTCGGTGGGACATGTGGGGACATGGCCCGAACACGTCCCCGACACATTTTTTTCAAAAAAAAATTCAAATTATTTATTTATTTTTTCATTTTTTTAATTGTTATCAATTTTTATTTTACTTGGGGTTTCATCAATTATTGTGATTGAGTTTGTAATTATGGCAATTTGTTAGGTGCACATTGCTAAGTGCACCCTGTAAAAATATATTATTATTCAGTTATACGTGATGATATGTGACACAAATTTAGAGTTTAGGTTTATTTTTCCATTTTAGGTTTTAGTCTTACATTTTAGGGTTTAGTATTGCATTTTTAGGGTTTAATTTTCCATTTTTTTATTTAAAATTTTATATTAGGGTCCCAACAAAAATTTATCATTCTATCAGTTATATGTGATGATATGTGTCAATTATATGTGATAAATATGTGATAGAAATTTAGGATTTAGAATTTAATTTTCAATTTCAGTGTTTGGTATTTTATTTAGGGTTTAGTCTTCCACTTTTAGTGTTTAATTTTCTGTTTTAGGTTTATATTTTTTATTTTAGGATTTTAAATTTTAGATTTAGAATTTTAATTATTTGTGATGATATGTTTCAGTTATAAGTGATGATATGTGTCAGTTATAGGTGATGATATATATCAGTTATATGCGATAATCAATTAAAATAATGGGTGCACCTTGCAAGGTGCACCCAGGTGCATGTAATTATTTTAGATAATTAATTAAAATAAAAAATTATTACAATTTAATATTTATAGAAAATAAATATATTAATAATTATTTATATTAGAAACGCGTCTGAGCCGTGTCGTGTCATATATTTTAAAAATAAGCGTGTCTCCTTGTCCGTGTCGTGTCGTGTCCCATATAATCAATTATCTTCTCATTTAATCTAAACTATTACATAAGTGTACTACTTTACCCTTATTAATAATTTCCTTTTTCTTTTTCCTTTCAATTTTTCTTTCTCTGTAACATTTAATACTACCAAAATTCATACTATTACATGACATTTTCACATCATTGTCACTAACCGTTAATGGTGAATTTCATACTACAATGTGCATTTTCATATTGCATGATGCAATTTCATACTTATAATGTATGCAGTCGGAATTTCATTCTACTATTTTTTATACTTTTAATCATTATAGGCAAAATTTCACCTTACACTGTGAGATTTCATACTATATAATGTAATTATTTTACTCCCTTGGATTTTTAATTCCTTGCAATTTCAATCAAGTTTTTTGATTCTCTCTTTAATTCTAGTAAGCTTTATTTCAATTTCATGCTTTGTTCTTCATTTGTTTTATGCTTTTTGCCTTAGGTATTAGAATTTGTGCTTGATCTTGTGAATCATCTATGGAATCTAGTTGAGTGACATATCTAGATCATAGATCAAGGCCTAGATCGTTTAATTTCACGGAATTTCATATGTTTCATGCATTTTCTTTATTTTTATGCTTTTTGTCTTAGCACCTTGAATTCGTGTTAGATCTTAAAAATTGGTTATGGAATCTAGATGAGTGACACGTCTAGAACATAGATCGGGTCTTGGATCGTCTTGATTTTGAGCTTTTCACATGCTTTATTTTGAATTAAAGTTTTGTGCTTTGTTTCATGTTAAATCCTAGATCTATGCTTTGTTCCTTGTTGTCTTCCATAAAGTTTTGAACTTTTCCGTCCATTTTCATTGCTTTATCTATCTGTGCTTTCAATTTACAAAAATTTGCATTATTCAAGTTTTTTTATGTTCATGCAAGCATGGTTGTACCTTGAGCATTCATGTTTGTACTTGATGAAACATTGTTTGTTCTTGCTTATCTTCATTATTGTTTTGCATTTTCAAATTCGAGGCATACGATGAGGCATCCGACCAACATGCAATTTCATTTCTGATAAGTCCAAAAAGTTGGGTTACCAAATAAAGGGGGTACTAACCTCAAAAGAGATCAGTGACCTAGAATTACTTTCGAATATGCTACAGCGACCTGGGAAGCCCTCCTCGAATCTCCTGGCGACCTCGCTAATCCTGCAAAACAGCGTCTCGAACGGGTAGGAGTCCCACCCCCAACCCGTTAAGACCCTCCGATACTTAAGTCAATATTAGCTCATCAAAATAATGAGAGGTATGCACCTCCTTTTATAGATACAAGAGAAGTCCTTCCCAAGCAAGGGTTACCTTCTCCTACCATAATTCCATAAATACAACAACTGTCTTAGAATTAGGATTCCTCCAATATGTTAAGTTCCCATAAACAATAAACCTCTCATTAAATTAATAGAATAGGCCTGGGCCTATAATTCTTTTCATACAGCCCGCCGAGCCCCCACATTACCATACATATTAGCCCATTCGGGCCTAATATTCATAAAGCCCATAATCGAGCTCAATAAACCAGCTCAAATCATAAGAGGTCGCTACTCTATAAAACCAGCTCGCGTCACCTTTCCAACAAACCACACAGCTCGCTCACCTCCCAGAGGAACACCCTCTCTAGGAAATGAGGTCGCTTACCACAAATATCAAATAATATTATGTATGAACATTTTGGTCCGCATCAGCTAGTCCCCCATATTCTAGCTGATTGAGGTATGAAATCAGGTAGGACATGTAAAATAGAATCACAAGAGCACAACCACTTAAAAACAATCAATTAAACAAAAACACATAAGCAAATCACCATTCCACTTTACCAAACCATATTTCAGGATCACACAATCCTACAAACCGAGCCATAATACCAATTATCCCACTGTGAATTAGCAAGTATACTTGTGACCTGCAAAAGTTCAGCTTACCGAGCTCGCTTCTTTTTAAGATAGCATGATCCCCTCGCGAGGGGCGATCTGCAAGTCCCCAGACCAAGTCCCCCACTGTATATATGATGGCCTAAACCACACAACTTTATCCACCGACTTAAAATCACATTCGAACTCAATAATTTCAAAAACGCAATCATAAACAAATAAAGCATAAACACACATAACTCACTCTACCATCTTACCAAACCAAATTAGAATAACACAACTCAACATACCGAGCTATAACATCAATCATCCTATAAGAATTTACCACATAAAACCGCAACCTCCAAAAGATCAGCTCGCTGAGCTCGCTCATCGTTCAAGAGACATACCTGCGAGTCCCCAAGTTGAGTCCCCAGACCCATACCTGACGACCTAAAACCATACAGCCATCCCTTCGCGACCTGAAGATATAACCGAGCACAATAGTACAAGAAAATACAATCATATGCTTTTGACAATTCAGAACACCATAAGTCATTTACTCGACCTAAAACAGGTCGATCAAAAATTCATTTCATCCCGCAAACCATTACTTAAGCATCGCCCTATAATAATCATCATCTCATTAGCTCGCCAAAATCTTACATCATAGTCCATAATAGCCCATCAAAGCCCAAAATTTCATTAACCATAAAGGCACAGAAACCCATAAAGCCAAAAATCATAAAGATATCCTCGACCTAAAATAGGTCGGTCAGAAAACCATTACACCCACAAAATCAAAGCGTCAACCCCTTTCACAAAAACAATCGCCAAACTGATACAGGTTGGTATATCAAATTAAACCACATATGACCAAGAAAACCACTCGGTCTCCTAAGTTAATGCAACCAAGTATTTCAAACATGTTAAAGTAAATGCCAAAACAAGCAAGTCCCCCATGTGCTAACCAAATAATCAAACCAAACCAACTTAATCAAGTAATCCATATAAACTAAACCAAATAAACTCGAATCAACAAATAAACTTGCTAACCCATATTAGCCAAATAAACTTGACTCGCACATAGGTCGCACGAATTCGTAATTAATCACACTTACACTTCATACTCTCATAAGACCATGAGATTCGAAAGGATAGTCAAACCATGACTTATACACAATCCAATAGAGCTAAAATCAGCTCGCACATAAAACATATTAGCTCACACAAAACAATTACTGAATCAAAACATGTAATTCAAACATCTCAACCATTCAACTATAGAGACTTCATTTATTATATTTCTCAAAACACAAACTATGCGGGAGAAGCACACTCCGGCCAAGAGATAGCTTCTCCCGCCGTAACAACACAACAACTCGCAAGACGCACTTTCCCATCACAACCAACTCTTGTACGGGAGAAGCACACTCCGAACAAGAGATAGCTCCTCCCGCTACACTAACATAACAACTCGCAAAACTTTATTATATTACGCAACCTTTCAAAATAATTTCCAACTCATCAGGTCGGGAGAAGTGCCATTCAGGCAAAGTTTATCTTCTCCCGTACCACATACAAACATAAACATAATCTTTCCCGTTCGACTGGTCGGGAGAGGTGCACTTTGACAATGTTTACCCTCTCCCGGTACCACGAACATCCAACTTCCATCGCCGACCTAATAGAAGCGTCGGAGATAAACCATCATCGACCTAATGAAAGCGTCGGAGATACACCATCATCGACCTAATGAAAGCGTCGGAGATAAACCATCATCGACCTAATGAAAGTGTCGGAGATAAACCATCATCGACCTAATGAAAGCGTCGGAGATACACCATCATCGACCTAATGAAAGCGTCGGAAATAAACCATCATCGACCTAATGAAAGCGTCGGAGATAACATATCTAGATCATAGATCAAGGCCTAGATCGTTTAATTTCACGGAATTTCATATGTTTCATGCATTTTCTTTATTTTTATGCTTTTTGTCTTAGCACCTTGAATTCGTGTTAGATCTTAAAAATTGGTTATGGAATCTAGATGAGTGACACGTCTAGAACATAGATCGGGTCTTGGATCGTCTTGATTTTGAGCTTTTCACATGCTTTATTTTGAATTAAAGTTTTGTGCTTTGTTTCATGTTAAATCCTAGATCTATGCTTTGTTCCTTGTTGTCTTCCATAAAGTTTTGAACTTTTCCGTCCATTTTCATTGCTTTATCTATCTGTGCTTTCAATTTACAAAAATTTGCATTATTCAAGTTTTTTTATGTTCATGCAAGCATGGTTGTACCTTGAGCATTCATGTTTGTACTTGATGAAACATTGTTTGTTCTTGCTTATCTTCATTATTGTTTTGCATTTTCAAATTCGAGGCATACGATGAGGCATCCGACCAACATGCAATTTCATTTCTGATAAGTCCAAAAAGTTGGGTTACCAAATAAAGGGGGTACTAACCTCAAAAGAGATCAGTGACCTAGAATTACTTTCGAATATGCTACAGCGACCTGGGAAGCCCTCCTCGAATCTCCTGGCGACCTCGCTAATCCTGCAAAACAGCGTCTCGAACGGGTAGGAGTCCCACCCCCAACCCGTTAAGACCCTCCGATACTTAAGTCAATATTAGCTCATCAAAATAATGAGAGGTATGCACCTCCTTTTATAGATACAAGAGAAGTCCTTCCCAAGCAAGGGTTACCTTCTCCTACCATAATTCCATAAATACAACAACTGTCTTAGAATTAGGATTCCTCCAATATGTTAAGTTCCCATAAACAATAAACCTCTCATTAAATTAATAGAATAGGCCTGGGCCTATAATTCTTTTCATACAGCCCGCCGAGCCCCCACATTACCATACATATTAGCCCATTCGGGCCTAATATTCATAAAGCCCATAATCGAGCTCAATAAACCAGCTCAAATCATAAGAGGTCGCTACTCTATAAAACCAGCTCGCGTCACCTTTCCAACAAACCACACAGCTCGCTCACCTCCCAGAGGAACACCCTCTCTAGGAAATGAGGTCGCTTACCACAAATATCAAATAATATTATGTATGAACATTTTGGTCCGCATCAGCTAGTCCCCCATATTCTAGCTGATTGAGGTATGAAATCAGGTAGGACATGTAAAATAGAATCACAAGAGCACAACCACTTAAAAACAATCAATTAAACAAAAACACATAAGCAAATCACCATTCCACTTTACCAAACCATATTTCAGGATCACACAATCCTACAAACCGAGCCATAATACCAATTATCCCACTGTGAATTAGCAAGTATACTTGTGACCTGCAAAAGTTCAGCTTACCGAGCTCGCTTCTTTTTAAGATAGCATGATCCCCTCGCGAGGGGCGATCTGCAAGTCCCCAGACCAAGTCCCCCACTGTATATATGATGGCCTAAACCACACAACTTTATCCACCGACTTAAAATCACATTCGAACTCAATAATTTCAAAAACGCAATCATAAACAAATAAAGCATAAACACACATAACTCACTCTACCATCTTACCAAACCAAATTAGAATAACACAACTCAACATACCGAGCTATAACATCAATCATCCTATAAGAATTTACCACATAAAACCGCAACCTCCAAAAGATCAGCTCGCTGAGCTCGCTCATCGTTCAAGAGACATACCTGCGAGTCCCCAAGTTGAGTCCCCAGACCCATACCTGACGACCTAAAACCATACAGCCATCCCTTCGCGACCTGAAGATATAACCGAGCACAATAGTACAAGAAAATACAATCATATGCTTTTGACAATTCAGAACACCATAAGTCATTTACTCGACCTAAAACAGGTCGATCAAAAATTCATTTCATCCCGCAAACCATTACTTAAGCATCGCCCTATAATAATCATCATCTCATTAGCTCGCCAAAATCTTACATCATAGTCCATAATAGCCCATCAAAGCCCAAAATTTCATTAACCATAAAGGCACAGAAACCCATAAAGCCAAAAATCATAAAGATATCCTCGACCTAAAATAGGTCGGTCAGAAAACCATTACACCCACAAAATCAAAGCGTCAACCCCTTTCACAAAAACAATCGCCAAACTGATACAGGTTGGTATATCAAATTAAACCACATATGACCAAGAAAACCACTCGGTCTCCTAAGTTAATGCAACCAAGTATTTCAAACATGTTAAAGTAAATGCCAAAACAAGCAAGTCCCCCATGTGCTAACCAAATAATCAAACCAAACCAACTTAATCAAGTAATCCATATAAACTAAACCAAATAAACTCGAATCAACAAATAAACTTGCTAACCCATATTAGCCAAATAAACTTGACTCGCACATAGGTCGCACGAATTCGTAATTAATCACACTTACACTTCATACTCTCATAAGACCATGAGATTCGAAAGGATAGTCAAACCATGACTTATACACAATCCAATAGAGCTAAAATCAGCTCGCACATAAAACATATTAGCTCACACAAAACAATTACTGAATCAAAACATGTAATTCAAACATCTCAACCATTCAACTATAGAGACTTCATTTATTATATTTCTCAAAACACAAACTTATGCGGGAGAAGCACACTCCGGCCAAGAGATAGCTTCTCCCGCCGTAACAACACAACAACTCGCAAGACGCACTTTCCCATCACAACCAACTCTTGTACGGGAGAAGCACACTCCGAACAAGAGATAGCTCCTCCCGCTACACTAACATAACAACTCGCAAAACTTTATTATATTACGCAACCTTTCAAAATAATTTCCAACTCATCAGGTCGGGAGAAGTGCCATTCAGGCAAAGTTTATCTTCTCCCGTACCACATACAAACATAAACATAATCTTTCCCGTTCGACTGGTCGGGGAGAGGTGCACTTTGACAATGTTTACCCTCTCCCGGTACCACGAACATCCAACTTCCATCGCCGACCTAATAGAAGCGTCGGATGATTAACCATCATCGACCTAATGAAAGCGTCGGAGATAAACCATCATCGACCTAATGAAAGCGTCGAAGATAAACCATCATCGACCTAATGAAAGCGTCGGAGATAAACCATCATCCTAGCTTAGTTTAGTTAGTTTAATTGCTTTATTTTCATTTCTTTTTATTTCTTCAAGCTACAAATGCATTGAATCCTTCAATCGAATCGATTTCCAAACACCACAAAAAACTACAAAACGATCGACTCGACACAAATGATTATGAGTCGATGGATTCGATGTTGTGAATTGGGCTCAGAGTCAGCTGTTTTGGTAATTTGGTTTCATGGTTTCATCCTAATTTCAATCTCTCTTAGCGTGGACACATCTTCTCAAGGTCAACTCCTCTGCCTGATTTTGTACAATTTTATTGATTTATCTAGAATATTGTGGGCATGTGTGCATATTTTTAGTGTGACACTATCGATATGTGAAAAAGTATTTTTATTTTGTGATTTTGCATAGCAAAGTTCATATTTATGGGTTTAAAGTTAATGACTTCTGATTATGGAGGGATATTAGATATTGGTTTCTGTAATTTATGGTTTATTTATTGCCTTGTGGTTGAAGTGCCAAGATTCATTATTGCTCATTTTTACACTATTTATTGTGTTATTCATGGCCGAAAACTTTAGCTTTCTTGTGGCGAAACTAGATGAATGGGTAACTTCGAAACGATTACGAGTTTCTTTCATTTCTGGGCAATTAATGATGAAAGTCAGCAAACCGTAATTATGACCTATTATTGACCCATGTTGGAAAAGTCTTAACTTCTCATTTGCGAATTAAGTGTTTAATGCAATAGAACTGAGATTATAACTGTTTCCATGGTTTCTGGCTTTGTGCTGATTCATTCCACCTCCCCCCACCATATAGTAGTTCAGCTTACTCTCTGGGTTTCAATATTCAATTTCTTGCCTTGCATAGGCCAGAAAAAACGTTTAACATGTGATTTGACTGAGTTGCCACTTTCTGGATGCTCGTTTGCATAGACTAGGTAATGTGTTATGTTCACTGGTAGCTCAAGAAGCAGATTCTAACTCGCTACACACAATTTTGTAAAATTAGAAGGTCTATGGATATAAGAATAATTCTCAGATTCACGATGTTGTTAATCAATGTTAACAACACCAGTTAATAACATCGACCAGAGTAACGTAAATTTATGCAGCGGAAATTAAAATATGAGAACACGATTAAACAAATTCAGTTCACAAGTAAATACTTGTGAACTTGGGTGTACAAACCCGAAAACAATATTACTTTCTCTTTAAGTTCAATACAAAATATAAAGTAATATATGAAAACTAAATATCAAGAAACTTGATACTAAATACTTGTTGCCAGAATGGCAAGATCTTCTCCGTCGGTCACGCAACTTTAAAGATCTTGTTTCTCACGAATGTTGGCTCCAAGTAATTTTCTTCTTCGTGTTCTTCTTCTCTTGTGCGTCGTCTTGCGTCGTGCCTTGCGTCTTCAAGAGATCCGTGCGTCAATCCTCTAAAAACCGTAAGTTTTAGCTTTAGGATTTCTAATGTCTTAAATAGGCAATTCTAAGATCCTAAACTTGGTAAATACCTAAAAACAAATCCTAAACACAATCTAGAAATAATTAAAGTCTTGTGCATAAACTTGGAAACATAATATTGACCTATATCTAGTTTCCTAACTTATTTTGTGCCCAAGAAAGGCAAATAACAAAATAGGAATTATTGCCAAGAATAAATTCCTCAACAATCTCCCCCTTTTGCCTTTCTGGACAAAACACTAAGACGCAAACACAAATGAAAATAAAAATACTAACTCCCCCTAAACAAAACACCCAATGTTGTTAACACTCAAACCAACATTGTTCAAAATAACCAGCTCTTCACAAAACAAACAGAGTAAAGGAACTTAATGACTTCGAATCCTCTTTGACCGTCGAGGAGATGTCGAAGTTCCTTCACCACTCTTCTTCCTCTTCTTCTTCTCCTCGGTTTCATCATCTTCTTCAAAGCCTTGTTGGCACGCTCGAATTCGCTTACGCCTCTTCTCATGAATCGACCTAATGAAAGCGTCGGAGATACACCATCATCGACCTAATGAAAGCGTCGGAAATAAACCATCATCGACCTAATGAAAGCGTCGGAGATAAACCATCATCCTAGCTTAGTTTAGTTAGTTTAATTGCTTTATTTTCATTTTCTTTTTATTTCTTCAAGCTACAAATGCATTGAATCCTTCAATCGAATCGATTTCCAACACCACAAAAAACTACAAAACGATCGACTCGACACAAATGATTATGAGTCGATGGATTCGATGTTGTGAATTGGGCTCAGAGTCAGCTGTTTTGGTAATTTGGTTTCATGGTTTCATCCTAATTTCAATCTCTCTTAGCGTGGACACATCTTCTCAAGGTCAACTCCTCTGCCTGATTTTGTACAATTTTATTGATTTATCTAGAATATTGTGGGCATGTGTGCATATTTTTAGTGTGACACTATCGATATGTGAAAAAGTATTTTTATTTTGTGATTTTGCATAGCAAAGTTCATATTTATGGGTTTAAAGTTAATGACTTCTGATTATGGAGGGATATTAGATATTGGTTTCTGTAATTTATGGTTTATTTATTGCCTTGTGGTTGAAGTGCCAAGATTCATTATTGCTCATTTTTACACTATTTATTGTGTTATTCATGGCCGAAAACTTTAGCTTTCTTGTGGCGAAACTAGATGAATGGGTAACTTCGAAACGATTACGAGTTTCTTTCATTTCTGGGCAATTAATGATGAAAGTCAGCAAACCGTAATTATGACCTATTATTGACCCATGTTGGAAAAGTCTTAACTTCTCATTTGCGAATTAAGTGTTTAATGCAATAGAACTGAGATTATAACTGTTTCCATGGTTTCTGGCTTTGTGCTGATTCATTCCACCTCCCCCCACCATATAGTAGTTCAGCTTACTCTCTGGGTTTCAATATTCAATTTCTTGCCTTGCATAGGCCAGAAAAAACGTTTAACATGTGATTTGACTGAGTTGCCACTTTCTGGATGCTCGTTTGCATAGACTAGGTAATGTGTTATGTTCACTGGTAGCTCAAGAAGCAGATTCTAACTCGCTACACACAATTTTGTAAAATTAGAAGGTCTATGGATATAAGAATAATTCTCAGATTCACGATGTTGTTAATCAATGTTAACAACACCAGTTAATAACATCGACCAGAGTAACGTAAATTTATGCAGCGGAAATTAAAATATGAGAACACGATTAAACAAATTCAGTTCACAAGTAAATACTTGTGAACTTGGGTGTACAAACCCGAAAACAATATTACTTTCTCTTTAAGTTCAATACAAAATATAAAGTAATATATGAAAACTAAATATCAAGAAACTTGATACTAAATACTTGTTGCCAGAATGGCAAGATCTTCTCCGTCGGTCACGCAACTTTAAAGATCTTGTTTCTCACGAATGTTGGCTCCAAGTAATTTTCTTCTTCGTGTTCTTCTTCTCTTGTGCGTCGTCTTGCGTCGTGCCTTGCGTCTTCAAGAGATCCGTGCGTCAATCCTCTAAAAACCGTAAGTTTTAGCTTTAGGATTTCTAATGTCTTAAATAGGCAATTCTAAGATCCTAAACTTGGTAAATACCTAAAAACAAATCCTAAACACAATCTAGAAATAATTAAAGTCTTGTGCATAAACTTGGAAACATAATATTGACCTATATCTAGTTTCCTAACTTATTTTGTGCCCAAGAAAGGCAAATAACAAAATAGGAATTATTGCCAAGAATAAATTCCTCAACAATCTCCCCCTTTTGCCTTTCTGGACAAAACACTAAGACGCAAACACAAATGAAAATAAAAATACTAACTCCCCCTAAACAAAACACCCAATGTTGTTAACACTCAAACCAACATTGTTCAAAATAACCAGCTCTTCACAAAACAAACAGAGTAAAGGAACTTAATGACTTCGAATCCTCTTTGACCGTCGAGGAGATGTCGAAGTTCCTTCACCACTCTTCTTCCTCTTCTTCTTCTCCCTCGGTTTCATCATCTTCTTCAAAGCCTTGTTGCACGCTCGAATTCGCTTACGCCTCTTCTCATGAGCAAGTCTTGCCAAGGCTTTGGCAGCAACCGCATCTTCAGCAGCAGTGGCAGCAGCAGTATCATCTCCATCGGCAACATCTTCTGCATCAACATCAATATTTTCTCCCCCTATGTCCGCGTCAACGTCCTCTCCCCCTTTTTGACCAGAAAGGGAAAGGGCCTCCAACAGTGAGCAACGAAGTGCCTGCATCTTAGAAATCTGCAAGTCAATGGAAGCAACATGCGCACGCAGGAGCTGCGTAGAAATGCGGACCATGTTGGGATCGTCCTTCTCAACATCACTATCAACATCAGCAGGAACTGGAGCCTGCCAAGGCAAATCGATCACCCTAACACCAGTAGTGTGTTGGCCTCGAAAAGCAAACCAATCCGCATCACCAGTGAGCACATCATCTGGGAGAAGCGTCAGACCTTGGTTCTTCAACAATCTGAAAATAAGAGAGGGTAAACACAACGAGGCAGCAGACCTTGATGTGGCAAACTTAGTCACAATATCAAAAACATGGTGCCCGAAACTGAACTTTACACCCCTCCCAAGCTTAAATAAAAACTGGGCCTGAGGCCGAGTAACAACCGTAGTGTTATTGGAAGGGACCCAGTTGCAAAGAGCCACTTTATGCATAATAGAATACAAAGACGAGAGCCTAGTGCTCGGCAGTTGCTCAAACCAAGAATGCACCATACCACCAGATAAAAAAGACACAACCGCATCCATATCATCCACAGTAAAACTACCCCGATGTGAAGTGGTGTGAATAGAGTAGATTTGTCCTTGTTTTTATTAGTATTTTAGTACATTTTTCTATTTGTTTTTGGTATAAGTTGGACGATTTAAGCTTAATCTCGTATTTTTATAATTCCAGCTTATTTTACCGTACTTTGATCGTAATTGATGCAAGTAGGTGATATTTCGTTGTTTTTCACCTTACAGCTAAGTAACCGGGAGAGTTTAACGCGTAATAGACGAAGTTCGATGTTCAAGAAGTGAAGAACACATAAATCAATCGCATAAAATCAACTAAATTAACCAATATACAATAACAAGCATAAACGATTAAGCTAATTAAACTAGTTCTAGCATTAACTAAGAATTAAACTAACAATTAAACTAGAAATTAACTACTAAATTAACTAAGAGTTTAGAGAACTTATTGAAACTAATGAAAGCAGTAAAAAGCTCCAGCTATTCCGGAGGTTGAACGTTGATCTTGGGCGAAGAATGAATCCCGAACTCGAATTCGACGTTTTGGACGCGTTGTTCTTCGATCCTTGATCTCCGTCTTCAAATCTCGTTATGAGATGTGGAATTATGTGTATTATCAGCTCAAATACCCTAGGGGGTCGTGTCTTCTTCTTAAAATCCGAAATATAGAGGGTTTATATAGATTTTGCATGACTTGGCGCATAAGAAACCCTAAAATCCGAATTCTGGGCCGTCGCGTCGACGGTGCGGACGGACGTCGACTGACGCGAGCAGGTGCTCAGCGGGACTCGGCAGACTTGGTCGGCAGGTGTGCGCGTCAGCTGGGCAGGTGCGTCGACGGTGTGCGTCGACATCGACGCTTCGGCAGCTAGCGTCGATGTTGCGTCGACCTTGGTGCGTCGACATCGACGCCTCAGAACGTAGCGTCGACGTTGCGTCGACTGACGCGGTCATGACTCGCAGGCATGGCTCGCGTCGATGGTGCGTCGACGGTCGTGTCAGTCGACGCGACTGCACGTCTGTCTCCAATTCTCGATCTTTTGCTACTCGTTTCACCGGAAAGATTGTTCTTCACTTCTTGAACATCGAACTTCGTCTA
>BMAC01000099.1:745312-785034 GCA_014905375.1 Phtheirospermum japonicum | reverse complement strand
ATCAGCTGGCTGACATCTTCACGAAGGCATTAGATTACGAGACCTTCTCTCGTTTGAGAAGAGATCACAAGGACGGTCTTCCAAACACGTTCATCCATGCTCTTCAAGTGCCACCTCATCCTCTGTTTCTAGAGAGAGTAATTCTCACCATTAAGGATTAAAGGCCTCGGGTTGCCTTGAGCATCCATAGCACCTAAAAAATAAGGATCAATACTTAAAAGGTTAAGTAACCCGCTCTAGATGCCAATTGTAAAATTAGAAGGTCTATGGATATAAGAATAATTCTCAGATTCACGATGTTGTTAATCAATGTTAACAACACCAGTTAATAACATCGACCATAGTAACGTAAATTTATGCAACGGAAATTAAAATATGAGAATACGATTAAACAAATTCAGTTCACAAGTAAATACTTGTGAACTTGGGTGTACAAACCCGAAAACTATATTACTTTCTCTTTAAGTTCAATACAAAATATAAAGTAATATATGAAAACTAAATATCAAGAAACTTGATACTAAATACTTGTTGCCGGAATGGCAAGATCTTCTCCGTCGGTCACGCAACTTTAAAGATCTTGTTTCTCACGAATGTTGGCTCCAAGTAATTTTCTTCTTCGTGTTCTTCTTCTCTTGTGCGTCGTCTTACGTCGTGCCTTGCGTCTTCAAGAGATCCGTGCGTCAATCCTCTAAAAACCGTAAGTTTTAGCTTTAGGATTTCTAATGTCTTAAATAGGCAATTCTAAGATCCTAAACTTGGTAAATACCTAAAAACAAATCCTAAACACAATCTAGAAATAATTAAAGTCTTGTGCATAAATTTGGAAACATAATATTGACCTATATCTAGTTTTCTAACTTATTTTGTGCCCAAGAAAGGCAAATAACAAAATAGGAATTATTGCCAAGAATAAATTCCTCATAATGAGGCCTGGAAAGCAGGTTTGTTGTCGTTTTTTTCGTATTCGTGTAAATTATATATTTTTTTCATCTTCTCCTGTATGTCGACATCGTCTAATTATTTATTTTGTCTACAATTAGCAGGAAAGGAGTGGTCCCAGGTTATTGAGGTTTATGCTCTGCAACTTCACAGCACTTTATGAATTGAAAAGAGTGGTCTCATGTTCTCTTACTACATTGTGGGGAACTTTTCACCCTTATGCTCGTACTTGAGTCAGTCTGACTTAATAGTTGAATTGATAGAATTGTCAATTTTATGTTTGTACTCGTGCTTGTTTATAAGTTGGGGATTCATTCATCTCTGGAGTGGAAATAATATATAAGTACAAACTTATGTTAAGCTCGAGGATTTAAGAATGTTTATTAATTATTATAATTT
Organism: Phtheirospermum japonicum; assembly: GCA_014905375.1. Lineage (NCBI taxonomy): Eukaryota > Viridiplantae > Streptophyta > Magnoliopsida > Lamiales > Orobanchaceae > Phtheirospermum > Phtheirospermum japonicum. Next base: position 783,693 of record BMAC01000099.1, on the reverse strand, counting down.
TAATGAGGATTTGGTGCTTTTAATAGTATTGTATATTTGATGTTTTACATTTGATGAAAGCGGTATAAAAATTCAAATTTCTAGAACCTTTTTTTGGGAAAAGACGTTATAAAAGTGTGTTTATACTAGAACGTATACTAAAAATGATGTTCTAAAAGGCAAAACTTTCCAGAACGTATTTTCAAAAATACCGTTCTGAAAAGTTATACTTTCCAGATCGGTTTTTCAAAAAGACGTTCTGGAAAGTTAAATTTCCAGATCGGTTTTTCGAAAAGACGTTCTGGAAAGTATAACTTTCCATATCGTTATTTAATAAAATACCGTTCTGGAAAATTCACTTTCCAGAACTTCTTTTCGAAAAACCGATCTAGAAAGTATAACTTTCTATAACGGTATTTTTGAAAAACCGTTCTGGAAAGTGGCGGATCAACATGGGTACCGTTCTAGAACAGAAAATTTATTTTCTAGAACACCTTTGTTTTCCCCTTCTAGAAAGTCTGCCAATCCAGAAGGGTAAAAAAAGGCGTTCTGGAAAGTACAGACTTTCTAAAACTATGTCACTACAGAAGGCACAGAAAGGTGTTTTGGATAGGCAGAATTACCCTTATGGAACCATTGAATCAAGGTATTCTTTGAACACAATAATCCTTTCAAATGAAATAGTGATGGTTCTAACAAGAGATCTCGTGATGCTGAAGATGAAGCAACACCTCTTGCAGTTCAAGATGCATCACAAGATGGTGATGATGATGAACCAAGGCTGAGTAAAAGGGCTAGGACTGCTAAAACGCTTGGTCTGAGTTTCACGATCTATTTGTTAGATAATGAATCTCGTACCATTCAAGAAGCCTTGTTTAGTCTTGATGCTCCTATGTGGTAGGAAGCCACCAATGCTGAGATTGATTCAATCATGCAGAATCATACATGGGAGTTGGATGATCTTTCCCATGGTAATAAGATAATAAGATGCAATTGGGTCCTAAGGATAAAGTATAAAGCTGATGGCTTGATTGACAAATATAAAAGCTAGGCTGGTGGCCAAAAGGCTTTAAACAAAGAAAAGGATACGACTTCTTTGTTATTTACTCACTTGTAACTAGAATTACTTCTATTATGGTAAATTTGGTGAATGTTACGTTGCACAATCTTAAAATCCATCGTTTTTGAATGGTGAGTTTGATGAAGAGATTTATATGGAACAACCTGAAGGGTTTGTAGTTCCTGGTCAAGAGAATGAGGTGTGTAGACTTGTTAAATCGTTGTATATGTTGAAACAAGCACTGAAACAATGTCATCTCAAGTTTGACACTGTGATGATGTCAATTGGACGCATTAATAATTACGATTAATGTGTTTATGTAAAGAGCACACCTAACTCTTTTGTCATTGTTTGTCTTTACATTGATGACATGTTGATATTAAGTAGTTCTTGGGATCACAAGTACAAAGAACATGTTTAAAGACAATTTTGGTATGAAAGACATGGGTTTAGCAATGTGTTCCTTGGTATCAAGATCATAAGGAAACCAAATAACATAGTTCTTTTTCAGTACCACTATGTGGAAAGCGTACTGGAAAGGTTTGATGCGTTTGATGACGGAATGGCTGAAACTCCATTTGATGATAACCTTTATTTGGTGAAAAACAAAGGTGATCCAGTGGTTCAACTGGAATACGCTAAGATCATTAGGAGTCTCATGTACATTATGAATTGTACTAGACCATATCTAGCTTATTCAGTGAACAAACTAAATAGGTTCACGAGTAATCCGAACAGTGATCACTGGAAAGTAATAGAATATTATGATACTTGAAGTATACCCAGAGTTAAGGGCTGTATTATATGAGATAACCAGAAGTATTAGAAGACTACTGTGATGCTAATTGAATATTGGATTATAAGGATTCACACTCCATGAGTGGGTATATTTTACCATCGGTGGTGGTGCTGTGTCTTGGAGGTCCACTAAACGAACATGCAGCCCAGTCCACCATGGAATCAGAATTCATAGATATGGATAAAGCTAGTGAAGAGGTTGAGTGACTTCAAATTTTTCTCGAGAACATTCCATGTTGGAGGAAGCCAGTATCAATGATTATGATTATAAGCGATAATCAAGCTGCTATCGTAAGGGCTTACAATGAAATGAATAACGGTAAATCGTGACATATTCTTTGGAGATCCAATACCGTTAGAGAATTGGTCTCAAGAGGGATTTTTGTCGATTATGTAAAATCAAAGGAAATTATAACGTATCCGTTTATAGAGAGTTTAAAACAAGATCAATTCCATATATTGCTAGGGAATGGGGGTAAAATCCACAACTAAAGAATGGTCTTTAGTGGATACCTAACCATGATGACTGGAGATCCCATGAACTTGGTTCAATGGGACAACCAAACTTTAGATTGTATAGTTCTAAACATTTGGTACCTAGCCATGAGCTAACCCATCCCTAGAGAGCATAACCAAGTAATATGCCTGCTGAAAGTGGTGAGGCTAAGTCTTAAACTTTTAATGACGATCTATACCTAATAAGGTGGAGTACTACAACATACTTTTGATAGACAAGATCACCTATTTAAGTGCAGAGGGGTGGCCGCCTCGACCGGAGCACTTAAGAATCCTAAGGGTGTTCCAAGGCCAAAACGGACACAACTTTAAGAACATGAAGAAATGGTGTAAACGTTGTTATGTGAGTATCATTGTCTTGGTATGCTCGTAAGCGGAATAGTTCAATGACACTGTCAACTGGGCCATGGGTATATCTGATGGTACTTCACTATGGAGGGTTCAAAGCCACAGGCTACCTGACCAAATGTAATAATGTTTAGCGAAAACTTAGGAAGTGAGTCACATGCATCATGAATTGATTTTGCACTCATGTGAGGGATTATTGGAGAAAATGGATTTGGTAAAGTTATATATGGTAACTTTGACCAAATATTCCAAATGTAGACAGGTCGTTAATTTTGAAAACGAACATCAAATTCTTAATCTACGCTTCGAGTAGATTATCGTGGTATGGGTGAGTGAAATGTCAATAACCAAAGGTTGGACATTTGGAAGGTAAAGAGGGTGTGTGATTTTATGAATAAAGAGGAAATGTCCGACATATAAATGGTATTCATTTTTCTAAGGAAATTAAATTATTAGAGATGATGGGTTGCAAACTATTTGATTCCCTGGACTTTAATTAGTTTGGGCCTCTTCTGAAAGTTTCTACGTCTTTCTTATTGAGTAAAATAAGGAGATTGACTTGTATTAGGAATCTAAATTCCTACAATTTTCTACCTTATTTAAGGGTCCCTCAAACCTATAAATATCAACTCTTACAAAGTGTAAAAACATAATATATATAAGTACATCAAAAATAACATGTTTCTAAGCGCGCTCATGCATATACATCATAATCCTACCTGCCTCACGCATCATATATCTTGAAGTTAGGGTTTTGCTCAGTTGTCCGGCCAGTTCTCGTTCGCTAGAGTGATCGGATTGATTGCTCCTTTCGGCAACATTGTCGTTGTATCTTGGGAGATTCGTTGCTAAAGATCCGTGAGCACGTGTACGGGGCAACAAGAATCTTTAGAAAAGAGTTCGCTCGCCTCGACACTTTTCCATTTCATTATTTATTTACGTTTATATATATTACATTTATATATACTTAATTGAGTTAGGTCTGTTAGTTCAAATTATTTCCCGATATTATCCCAATTTATTGTTGTAACACCAACAATTTTACAAAAAGAAATTACCTTAGCATCAGCGCATGCATGATAGGGTTTTTCAAAAAACTCTTGTCTATTTATCTAAGACATAATCGTAATAACTCATGTCACCCGGGCTAGGATGTCTAAACACACATAAAATCAATGATACCTCGGTAATTTAACTAAACTAGTGCTTAACCTGTGCGATGCACAAAGCGAATTAAAATGGATGGTATAAATTCATTCGATGTAAGTGTAATATTATTGATTGATTAATATAATATAATAACTTAAAATATTTAATTCACGGTTATTGGTGAACATAAAGAAATTTAAAACAAAGGGCGCGGATATACGCACCTCGTTTATTTATTAGTTCACACCACTACAAATGTTATCACAAAAATGACAATATTACCCTCAATACCTACATCCCCAAATACTTCATCTCCTTCAACTCTCCACCACCACTCCAGTAGCGGCCCATCACTGCTGCCACCACCATGGCCGCCACCTATTGCAGAACATAAATAAAACACGCACACAGAAATACATTGTCGTCGCCGCAACTGACTTAAAAACTGACTTAATATTTCTATTTTTATAGTATTATATATATAATTTCTGTTTTTATACTAATATATATATAACACATAAAAAAAGAAATTGTCTTAATGTTTCTGACTTGATCCATTTTTTTATTTATATTACTGATTCTATATGATTTTTGCTGACACATAGAAACCTCTATTTTTGATACCTTAACAGTTTAAATTGATTTGTTATTATTTATTTATTATTATTATTATTATTATTATTATTATTATTATTATTTATATCTTGAAGCTCGATTTTGAACACAGAGACTAATGAGATGGAAGCGATTAAGAAGATAGCAAATGTTTTTGATAACTACATGGATGCAAAGAGGACCCTTCGAGAGATCAAGCTTCTTCGTCATTTGGACCACGAAAATGTATGCATTTTCTCATTCATTTATGTTGTACAATTCCTTTTAGATCTATAAATATAGAAGTGTCTAATTTAGTTTTTTTTAGAAGGCATAATTCATTTTTCTATTTATAAAACTTATTAGAGTTTTTTCTGTTCAATTGTGACAAATGTTTGGCTTTGTAGTTGACAATTGTGTTCAACAATTTGAAAACATTATAATTACTAATCAATTATCAGCAGCACAGATAATTATTTCTAGCACACGATATTTTTGAACCAATTAGCCAAGTGAATTAAAGTTATATTTTGCATCTGAGCTAATTATTACAATGAACAATGGTTAATAATATACTAAATTTAGAAATATTGTGTTAATTACTACAGGTGATTACCATAAAAGATGGATTTCTCCTCCTATAAGAAGGGAATTCACAGATGTCTATATAGCTATAGAGCTGTTGAACCGGTTAAAACTGGTCGGTTAATTAATCGGTTTTCCCTTAACAATAACCTAGCTGACGGAGAACCGATTAAGGTTACAGTTACATGCAGTTAACCGAAAAATCGGCAGTTAACCGCCGTTTTTTATATTTTTCATATGTCTTTTTAATTAAATTTAAAAACTTAAGTAAAATTTGAATAATTAAAACTTAAATAGAATTAGAATGAGTTAAATAAATGAAAACTTAAATAAAATTTGAATAATTGAATTTTTGAAGTAAATATTTTTTATTTATTTTGAAAAAAATAAATTAAAAAAATGACTTGATCTTAAATCTAATATTTACAAACAACCAGATTAACAAGATGATGATATTTATTTCAAAATAATACAACAAAATCATATTACAAATTTAATTATAAAACATTTATGTTTTTGTCATTGCATGAATAAGATTTATTTGAAGTAAAAAAATTAAAAAAAAATATATTTTTTTTTAAAAAAGGACTTTATTTTAATTCTAATATTAAAAATAAAAATTTTAACTTTTAATATTAGAATTAAATTACCTACGTATCCTCGAAAAGGAATCAAAGTCCACGTAGTTCGGGTTTTTTTATTTAATTTAAAAAAAAAATAAAAAAGGACTTGACTTTAATTCTAATATTAGAAGTTAAAATTAAATTTTAACTTTTAATATTAGAATTAACTTGCCTACGTATCCTCGTAGAGGAATCAAAGTCCATGTAGTTCTTATACTTACCTCACTTACCTACTTACTTATTTGTCGTTGTCGTTGCTTTCCGAAGTGGTATCGTAATAGCCGCTCTCTTCACTTTCATCCAATTGCATTTCTTGTTCTCGTTTTTCAGCTTTCATCCAATCGTTCATCAACATTTGATTTTCAAGATTTTTGGGTAATAAGCTAGATCAACGATTATCTAACACAAAGCCTCCCGTGCTGAAGGCATTTTCAACGGAAACTGTTGAAACAGGAACAGCGAGAACCTCCTTGGAAATCCTAGAGAGTGTAGGAAAAATACTGGTCATTTTTGACCAAAACTGCACAAGATCGTTAGTAGTACCATCGACCTTTTTTTAAACCGAACTCGATTCAAAAGCCCCTAAATAACTGTCTAGCTCCATTGATCGACTAGCACTAGCCCTTTACCGTTTTCTATTAGTATCCTCAATCAACCTAGTATATGGGGCTAGAGTTTGTCGAGGGTCATTGGGTCTTATATTATAAGTGGTGGGGGAAGGGGAATGAGAAGTGGACACATTAACATCACTAGAAGAAGATTGATTATAATTATTAAAAATTGTTGCTAAAGATTGTTGTGCTTGGTGAGCAACAGAGTAAGCGTCAGGAATTTCAATAATGAAGTTTGTAAAAAAGGTCCCAATGCATCGTAATAAACTCTAAGTAAATTTTCTAAACCCTCTGCCCGATAATCCAGATCTAAAATCTTTGCAATCAAAAAAATATCGAGAATGTACAGAAAATATTTGACTCATTTACTCAACATATTAGCAACACATTCACCTAATTGAGGTGAATCGTGTAAAGAAGTACTAACAAGTACAATTTGAATACATTGATCAACAAGTAGTGTGGAGGTAGGATAATAAATACCGGATAAAGTCACGGTGGCTCGTTAAAAGTTTTTAAAAGGGACATCATATTATAACAATCATCCCACATATGCGTAAAACAAAAAGAAATCAACATCTTAATTACCAAAAAAATACACATAATGCATCTCTATATTCAAAAGAATCATTAAGCAATTTATAGTAGAGTTCCAACGATTTGTCACATCAATTGAAAATTTTTTTGGATGAAAATCATTGGTTCGGCAAAATTTTTGCCATTTTTTTGAACCAAGTCGTGTTTACGTAGATGATATATCGCACTTCTAATCGGAGCAATTTTAGATTTAAGAGTATTTAAACCATATTGAACACATAAACTCAAAATATGACAAATGCATCTACATGAAAAAATTTGCCGCCAATTGTGGGTTGACAATTTTTTTTAACAAATCTAAACTAGGCGTATTGGCAGTATTATCAAATGAAATTGAAAAAAAATTGTTACCTAAATGATACTCGGACAGAATATTGGCTATTTTGCGTGAAATATTCACCGCGATATGTGAACTATCAAACTCCCTATATGCAATTAAACGTTTTTGCAAAGTTCAAGAATGATCAATCCAATGGCAAGTAATTCCCATATAATTATGATTATGATAGCAATCCGTGCAAATATCTGAACATATAGAGACACTTTGAGGCAAACTATCAAATATTGAAATCAAATTCAACTTATACTCACCAACCATTTTTTCAATATCGCGAGTCAATTTATTTTGTGAAATCCTAGTGCTAGATGGATTAAATGCACCTCTAGTATAATCTTGATAATGATTACTATGCGCATGATTAAAAGGAAGACCCATAACGAAAACAAATTTTGCAGGAAACTTTCTATGATCACTTTTGGTATATTGAAACAAACTACTAGAACTTGTACCTTGTCCGCCGGTTCCGACGCCGGCGGTAGTTGAAGATGAGAAGTTTAGTTGTGTTTGAGAGCTTTCCATGCCATATTTGTCAAGATGCTTCTTCTACAGATGGTATTTGAGCGACCTGTAGCCTCTATTATTTTTAGAACCGAAGGCGTAATGAGTCGTGTAATAATTGCATTGCGCCCGAGTTTCGCTGTTGATTGTTGTATTTATAAAATGATATCGGAGATGGGAGATTGAGATTCCCTCAATTTCGATTGAGGCGGTGGCATATCACCTGCTCCCTCTTCATCTTCATCCAAATTGACGGCGGCCGGCGGTTCGGATTCGTCGGAGCTAGGTAATCTGATTATATAGGTCTTCAACTTCTTCTGCTGTCATCTCATCGGAAACATAATCTCCTGCAACGGCTGAAGATTCTCGTCGAGATCCTCGACCTCAGAGAGAAGAGGTTGTTGGTATTGATATTATGAGAAGAGCTTGCCATAGTAATATTATAAAAGAGAATTAAGTAAAACGAGATTAAGAAGAATAAAAATATTATTGATATTATTTTTTGCACAAATTAACAACTTGACTTGATGTTTGAAAATATAAGAGAAGAAGAAGAATAGTAGAGATGAATTGGTGTGAGGATTGGTGTTGAAGAGTGAAGTATTTATAGGTGTTAAAATATATTAAAAAAATAAAAAAAAATTGAAAAATTAGTTGTTAACCGACTAGTTTTTCGTTTGAGTCTCAGTCGTTGATCTTCAATGGCTAGTTGATCTCAGCCGTAGATTTCCAACGGTATTTAACCTGGGTGGTTTAACTGCCGATTCTTTTTAAAAACTGGTTAACCGGCGGTTACGGTTAGCCAGTAACCCTAACCGTAACCTAACCGCCGACGAACGGTTGACGGTCACGGTTTTAAACAGAACTGCCAGTCAATGGTTAATTGTAATCGGTCAACTGGTTATTAACTGGCGGTTAACCGGTTAACCTAAATCGGTTCAATAGGTCTACTTATGGACACCGATCTTCACCAAATTATTCGCTCTAATCAGGGCTTATCAGAGGAACATTGTCAGGTAACAATTTTTTTTACTTTCCAATTTTCAACAATCTAATATGTTTTGTTTGTTATCAGTACTTCTTGTATCAGCTCCTCCGAGGCCTGAAATACATACATTCTGTGGGCGTGATAAAAGGATCACCATCCTTCAAAAAAAAAAAAAAAATGACCCCATAAAAAATAAAAGGGGGTAAAAATATATATAAAAAAAAGAAAAAAAAAGAAGGATGGTGAGTCTAATTGAATCGTGTTAGTCATTGCCTACGCGCTAATTAAGGCTTGAATTTAATTGTTAATTTTATTATGAAGCCTAATGTTTAGAAGGAAAAAGAGTTGTGTTGCAAGAAGAAGCATGTTATAAGCTTCAATTGTGTTTAAGTGGGTTGAGCTACAAGTCGGTTAGAGTTTCGAGTTGAGAAATAGCCTAAATTTAAAGGCTACGCTATGAGTGTTTAGTGAGGTATTTTTATTTTTGAACGAAGTGAAGCGTATTGATTCGTGATTAGAATAGGTTTGGTGAGTTATTGATCACGTTAGATCGTGAGTTAGCCACACGACTTATATATTCCATACCCATCCCAAAGAGCCCTACATTACAACCTGAAAAGACCTTTTTCGATTCTTAGTTCGATAACACACTTAATTTGCGATTGAAAAGAGATTGATTTTTTATTCTTACTTATTGTGCATATATTTGTATGATTTGAGTGTATACACGTCCCATGCAGCAATGCTTGAGTGTTTTGAGCGTACACCCTATATATTACCATTTTGTGAGGAAGCATGAATTTGATTTTGGAGCGGCAAAGTAATAAGGATGGAGTGTTTGAAGTTGCGTGACATGTATCTATATTTTTGAAATTATGTATGTAGCATAGCACGACTCATTGCTTGAGCTGATTTTCTTTCTTGTTATACTTTGAATCTATCATTTGTTTGAGGACGAACAAATCAATAAAGCGTGGGGTAGTTGATTAGCACTTATTTATCTTGATTTTTAGTAGTATTTTAGTTTATTTTTCTTATTATTTTTGGTATAAGTTGGATAGATTAAGCTTAAATTCGTATATTTGTACTTCCAGCTTATTTTACAGTTTTTCGATTTAGATTGATGCAAAAAGGTGAATTATCTCTGTTTTTCGCCATACAGCTAAGTAACCGGAAGGGCTCAACACGTAAGAGATGAAGGTTGATGATCAAGAGACAAGAGTCGAGCATTCCGGCGAAGAAGTAGCGAGTTTTTGGAGGCTAACGGTAACCTTACCGTTAGGGAGTACAATTATGCTTAACGTAACCCTTACCGTGACCCTTACCGTAAGCCTTACCGTAAGCCTTACCGTAAGCATCACAGTAAGGAGGCAACAAAGAAGATTACGGTAGCTGCTTACGGTAGCTCCTTACCATAAAGTGCTACCGTAAACTTGCCCAGAAACCGACTTATGATTTCTTGCTGTCCAAGAAACGCAAAAACTATAAATAAACCCCATAATCAGACTTTGGGCGGACACCACACCCTAAAAACCTTCCAAATAACAATCCTATGGTTAGGAATCCGAATTTCGACACTCTTGGACGAGTTTTCAAGATCTACGACAAAGAACGACGATCCCGAGCAACGAAACGACGTTTTTCCATCCGAGATCCGAATCTTCGATGATTAGCACTTGGTTTCCGCACAATTTTCAGAGCAACTTCCCAGCAACTTTAGCTTAATAATAAGTTCTCTAAACCTAGTTACTTCTTAGTTTAATCTTAGTTTTAGAATTTAATTATTTTCGTTTGAGTTTTTGAACCGTTTAGATATTTTGATCGTTTTGAACTATTGAATCGCTGAAGTTTGGAACTGAGATTTTAGTTTTTAATATTAATATAGCTGCTGCGTTTATTCTCTTGTTCATGCTTGGTGGTGATTTGTTCATGAGTGATTTAATTATTGCTTTAGTTTTGATAATTAGTTGATAATTGGTTCATGCTATATTTTTGCTTGAGAATTTTGAGATTGATCTTATTGTTTTTAAGAATTCATATGTTAGATTTAGTTCAAAGTAGTTTGATGCATGCTAGTTAATTAATTTAGAATTAATTTGCTTAAAAACTCTTAGATTAATAACTCTTAGATAATTTAGTTTCAAGCTTAGGTTAATTAATTAGGCTAAATTAATTAGTTAATCATAATTATTTGATGCTTTTAAATTTATTAGTTAATCATAATTAGTTGATGCTTTTAAATTTATTAGTAGTTGATAATTTTCAAAAACTAAATTTATACAAGTTCTCGTGTTAATGTGACTAAACAAACATTAAAAATTCCGAACGTCAGTCCTTGAGAGACGACTCGAGTTAAGCTTGTCAACCTACACGCGATCCCGTTATTTTGCAGGCGAGCTATTAAATTTCTGATAATTATTTACAAAGCAGGCACACACAAAAGCTCGAATGAGCCACCTTCACAGCCATGAAGGTTTTCTATCTCTATTCCACATATCCCTTTGCGCATTTACATTTTGGATATTGTTGTTTTCATATTTTATAGATTATGTGTGTGTATTTGTAATTATTTTTTTGGATATTGTGGATATCATGTGTGCTTTATATATTATTGTTTGGTATTTCGGGTATGATGTGCTTTGGATATTGTCATTTGATATTTTGAATATTGTCGCATGGAATTGTGAATATTTTGTTGGGTCAGATTGTTTTGATAAATAATTTGGGTTATGTTTCAATTCTTGGGTTATTTTGTGAATTACTTGGTGTAAATTTACAGGAAAATTTAAGAATTAAAAAATGAAAAATAGATTGAAAATAATACCAATGGATTAGTTCCGTTAGTAAATAAAGAAATAAGAACATTAGCATTTAATTACTTCTATTAGTAAAATAGCGATGGAGACTCTAATTACCAACGGAAACTTGCTGTTGTTATTTACCAATGAATTATTTTCGTTGGTGAATTGGTAATTACCAACAGACAAATTCAGTTGGTATTTACCAACAGAATTATTCCATTGGTAAATAGTGACAGATCATCAGTTGCTAAATTTAGCGACAGACAATTTTCCGTTGACAAAATTTATCATCAAGCTGTATACCAACAAATATTTTTTGTTGGTAATCTATTGGTAAACTCAATTTGCGACGGAAATTGTTTATTACCCAACGGAATAATCTGTTCGCATTTTCCAGTTTTCTTGCAGTGATCGTGTAATGGCAGCCCAAAAAAATAAAACTATGTACACGAATTCAACATATCATGTATACGAGTTCAACATATTGTGTACACGAGTTCAACATATCGTGTATTATGTACTAACTACATGAGTCTTCCTAATCGTGTACTATATACACGAGTTCAACATGTTAAAACATGGTATATCATTATAAAGTAAATTGTATTTATTTTTGTGTGTTTTACAAATAATTACAGACTCCTTTATATAGGGTCAAGGAAGATTCGTACAAGGAAATAGAATAATTCGTAAACTAATTCTAGGGATCTTGAATGATTCTTGTTTGTATGATTGATCCCTTAATTTATCTTAACTGATTCTTGACTGATTCCAACACAACATATCGTGCACATGAGGTCAACAGATCGTGTACTATGTTCTAAGTATAGGAGTCTTTCTCCTGTACTATGTACACGAGTTCAAATATTGTGTACTATGTACCATGTACTACTTACCGAGTTCTCTAAAGATGTACTAACTACACGATTTCACCAAATCATGTACAATGTACTAACTACATGAGTTCAGTATATCGTGTACACGAGTTCAAATATTGTGTAATATATCCTATTAATAAAATGAGTTCCCTCTCCTTATCGTGTACTAACTACACGATTTCACTATATCGAGAACTATGATAAACGAGTTTTTCTATACCCTAATCGTGTAGAATTAGTTTAAAAGATTATCAATTTCAATATCATACAACAAATTATCAAAAAGCAAACATACCGACGGTTGGGCAGGGAAATCGGCGGCGGACCTATTCAAGTCAGCGTTGGTGGAGGTGTTGGCGGCGATCGGATTCTCAGTAGATGTAGTGGAGGCTGCTAGATTCTCTATTGATGTAGTGGCGGCGGCGAGATTTTCAGTTGACATGGTGGCGGCGGCGGCAACTGGATTCTCAATCATTTTCTCTGTTTTTGAAATATAAGGGTGAAGAGGATGGAAGAATTATTTTTCTTAAAAACCGTGTCCCCACTTAGTGCTGTCAAGTGCCCGCTCATAATGCTATTGAAAGAATTGTAAGCCCTAATTTGCTAAGTTATTTTTGATTAAAAATATAAAACCATTTAGAATAATCAAACAAAACAAGTGCGTTTTGTGCATAGTGTAACTTAAATAACAGTGGAATTCAAATAACAAAACACAAGCGTTTAAAACTTTTAACTACAAGTAATGAATTTTTGTAGCCGTGTCTCAAGGCGAAAATATCTTTACTAAAAAAGTGTATCAACGATTACACATGAAAATATAACAAGTAGTAGAATTACGAAAAACTCCTATCGAGTATGATTGTTCTAAATTAACACTACTACTCCAAAAGTTAAGAATCACAATCTTCATAATTGGATCTTAATGAAAATGCAAAAGTATGGAAGAAAAACAATTCGTTCAACAGGATGTAGTGCAGATGTTGCAGCATGAGTAGTAACGTCTGCATCTAGATAGATTTACTATTGACCGAATAAATCACTCACAACTTTAAACTCTGATCTTTTCTTGTAGTCTCTCAACGTATTCAGCATCTTCGAGTTGTAGAACTAGTTCTCATCACCCCTATATATTAATGCAAAATCCTCCTGGCCTATGTGTCTGCTTCGTATTCTTCGTTTGGCAAATAAATAATTCTGGTGTTTCGTTTGCTTATTTGTTATCCGAACCTAATATTTACCTAATCTAATACTTTTATTTTTAGTGTATCTTACCTAATTTAATTCCTTTATTATATTTTTCCTTATTTAATAATTTCTTTTGATTCTCCTTATATAAAAATATAAATAAATCATATATAATTAGTAGATAAGATCTAAATTAGTTATTTTAATTAAAAGACAAACTATATGAAAGAATTTTAATTAAAAAAACTTAATTATGACGATAATTAAATAAATTTTATTTAGAATTTAAAATAATTTTATTTTTGAAGTTTCAAATATTCTATATAGGTATAATATGAGTTATTTACAATAAAGTATGTAACTAAATATTAGTAATGTATTCAATCTAAACATAAATATATTAAATTATATACTAATAATTAAAACATATTGATTAGACATCAGTACAAAGCGACACGGGTTGAGGGTATGGCATCTTTTGAATATATCAATGAATGTAACTAATAATTATTAACGAATTTATTCTAAACATTAATATATAAAATGATTTAATAATAATAATTAATAAAATAGATATTAGATAGAATGTGACGCCTTTTGAATTTTTGTAAGTACAAAGATTATTAATAAATTTAATTTAAACATAAAATACAAAATTAATTAATATTTATAATAATTAATTAATAGATTAGACATGTAAAAGGCACGGGTTGAGAATACATTCTTTTAATTTTTTTATTTTAGATTTAAAATTCAGTAAATCACAAATATTTTTTATATTTGTCTTTTGATAAGTCCCGTGTAATACACGGGTGTTGAACAAGTATATAGTAATGCAAAATTCTCTTAATCTATGCACCTGCTTTGTATGCTTCGCTAGGATAATAAAAAAATTTGGTGCTTCGGTTGCTTATGTTTCATCCAAGCCTAACATATAGCTAATTTAATATTTTTTCTTTTATTGTATCTTGCCTAATTTAATATATATATTTTTATTATATTTAGCCCAACTTAATAGTTTTCTTTTATTATATTTTGTCTAATTCAATAATTTTCTTTTATACTCCTAATATAAAAATATAAATAAGTCATATATAATTAGTAGAAAAAAATCTAAATTAATTATTTTAATTAAAAGATAAATTACATATAAAATAATTTTAATTACAAAAAAACTTATTTATGAAAATAATTAAATAAATTGTATTTATAGTAAAAGTTGAAATAATTTATTATCAAAATTATAAGTATTCTGTATAGGTAAATTATGATATATTTGCAATAACGGGAGTATATAACTAAATATTAGTAATGAATTCAATTTAAATATAAAAAAATAAAATTATAAAATAATAATTAATTAATATTTATTAGACAATGGCACAATGTGAGAAGGATTGGAAGTATGCCACCATTTGAATCTTTCAAAGTATGTAATTATAATTATTAACAAGATTAATTTAAACATAAATATATAAATGAGTTAATAATAATTAATTAATATAGATTAGAGACAGGTTGAAAATGTGAATTTTTTGAATTTCTATAAGTATGTAAATATAATTATTAACGAATTTAATCTAAATATTAAAATATAATATTAATTAATAATTATAATAATTAATGAATAGAACAAGGCACGGCTCGAGAACACATCCTTTTCAATCACGTGTAATACACGGGTGTTAAACTAGTATTTGTATAGACATCTATTCTTGCTTGTAAAAAACCTACAAAAGAAGGAAAAAATATTTACAGAATATCTTGCAAGTAAATCACTTTAATAACGAAATAAGATAAGATCTAAGATTTCTAATAATCATAGTAAATCACTTTAATAAGGAAAGAAGATAAGATCTAAGAGTTCTAATAATCATTAACTTGTAACATATGAAATTTTATGTATAGAGAAAGAAAATTACAACCTAAACTAATTCAATAATATACAACATAAATACCAAATAAGATAAGTAAAAAACTTTTCCTATTTAATTAATAAAAAATATATTTGATAGGAAAGTCAAAATAATATATAGACAAATTAAAATTACTAAAAAAATAAAATTATTAGTAATTTCATACGTATCAAACAACATAAAATATTAATTACCTTTTAATTCGATCGTAATATTCCCTTCAAATACAATTTAAATAAAAATAAAAACATATATCAGACTAAAGGGTTGCTTTTTGGCAGTAGAAGAGAGCTGGTAGCGTATCTAAATTAATTACCGTTTATAAATAAGATCTGACAAAAGATTAATCAACTAATGAAAATATATGGAAACTTTAAACACTATATAGAAAAAGTAAAATTAACAAAAAGACGAAGGATTAAAAAATAAAAAAGAGAGAGCATAAAAATCTCAAGGTGAAAATAAAAGAGTGTCCATAGGTAAACAGTTTTTTACAAGAAGAGAGAATAAAAAGATTATTTTGAACAGATTTTTCTCAAGGAGCAGTTGAATAATGCAATTTCAATCAATGTTATAGGATTCCAACTGCCCTTCAAGTCTAAAGAATAAGGGAAAAGATAATAAATAAGGTAATTATAACTTTACAAGAAACCTACAAAAATGGACAACTACGTATTTTTATGTCCACATATCATCTCTCCATAATCTAAAAAGGGCAGTGATGTAATATCATATGGATCACATGTCAAACCCTAGATGCAAACCCTAGAGGCATCTTATCAGCCTATAAAACGACACATGGGTTTGATCACACTCACTTATTGCTAAAGGAGAAGCAAGAGAGAGAAAAGTAAAGGCATCTATCTATGTGGGTGGAGAAGGAGATTGAAAGAGGCTATGGTGGGTAAGTTTCTCCTCTTTTGATAAAGGGAGCTTTAGTTTTTTTTAAGCAAAATATAATTTTTTAGGGTGCTTTTGGATCTAAGAATTGAATAATATTTGAATTTGGAATTTTTATATGATCTATCATTCAAACAATTTGCTACTGTAGCTTTGAATCTTTTGTAAAATTCAATTTATTTTATTCATCTAATCTAATTATGGAGCCAAGGGGTGAGCACAACCCAGTTTTTTTGGGCCCCTTTTGGGGAAAAAAAAAAAAAAGAAAAATGGTACTTTTACAGTAACTGTATGGTACTTCTACCCCTCCTAATCAATCAATTTGTTTGAAAAAATTTTAAAAAGATTTTAATTTATTAATATAGGTGAGGTGAGTAATGATTGGATTACCATACATGAGTATGATATTGCAAAAAATTATATTAGAGAAAGTAAAAAAATTATATTTAATCTAGGGTTAGGGATAATAGGTTGGGCTGGCTACGCCCTTTTGATTAACCATAGTTTGTTTGATTTTTTTTAGGGTTACAAAACAAATATTTGATACTTGAGACATGATTTGAGATCGATAGTTAAGAGTTCATTTGAGTTGTTTCAAAAGTCATAAATCAACTTTTTGACTAGTGGAAATTACTTTTGTAATTATTTATTATTTTTTAGTTTTTATATCTTAATAGGTGTTATTTTGGTGGAGGGGAGGGGATTGAGAACAAATTGAGGTCTGCCTGGGAGCGCTCCCTTGAGAGCACTCAAGGAAGAGATTTACCACTCAAACTAAGATTTAGGACTTGGACAGAGTTTGAGTGATATTAAATGGGAAATATATTGAATAAGGCAAAGCCTAATTAGAAAATATAGGCATCAAGGCAATTTTAGTTCCTTGGCAATTTTATTATTTTGGTATCCTCACGCGGAGTGCTCTCCTCATCAATCCACCTCTTCTTCCAAAAGTAAGTCTTGATCGTGTTTCAAAGTTTTTCACCACTAATGTGATGAATAAATTACTAAATTTCTTTGTTTTATTATGCATTAGTTTTGGGGAAATTATTTTTTTAACATGTACTTACAAGTCTTTTTTAGTTTTCCAATCTAAAACACTTTTTTTTTTTTAAAATAACAATTGGTATTGTATGGTATGAGTTGTTATTTACAACAACAACAAAAAAAATCTCTTATAGTACTGGTTACAAATAATTATTTTACTATTTTTTAAATTTATTTTTGACGATTCATTAATTTTCAGATTTATTAAATATTTATTATAATTTACTTATAAGTTATTATATTTATGTATGTGATATTTTAATCATTTCAGTAATACTTTTTTTAAATCATTTTATAATAATTATATTTATTTTTTGTTTTATTTTCATATTAATTAGCTAACAATTTATAATTGAGTTTTAAATTGTTATACTTATTTATTTATTTTTAGGATTATTTTAAAATATTTATCTATTATTTTTATGTTTTTTTTTATATATTGTAGTTTTCAATAATTAATTAACTAGAACTTAGTTATGGATTCTTTTCTTTATTTTAACAAATTTTATATAAAAAACTTAATTTATTTTATGTGTTTTGTTGTTAAACATATTGATGTGGTATTTTTAAATTATATATTATATAATATATTTTTGGGGACTTCTACGGTGCCTTCACGGCACCATTCCCCACTTAGTGGAGTGCATTTACATCCATTAGATCAATTTTAGGGTTTTTTAGATTAAGAGATCTATGGTTGTATGGTTGTAAATGCAGGGTGTGTGGCATGGCATGTTACCCTTAAAGTCACCATAGAGTTTTCCTATATTATTATCAAACCTTAAAGTCACCACCATAGAGTTTTCCTATATTATTATCAAACCTTAAAGTCACTATAGAGTTTTCCTATATTATTATCAAATGACGAAATAGACAATTACAAATCATAAAGTTTGTTTAAAATTAAAAATCAGAGTACCATACTTTATTCTTTTATTTTGTGAAAAATAATTTTTTGCATTTACAATATAAAGTATTTTTTATTGCTTAACAACCCATGCCATACGGGAGTTGTTATTTACAATACCAGTCTCATTTTTAGCTAAAAAGTCACCAAAATGACGCGTTCATTACATGTGCGTGAATTCGATTACTTTTTGAAATGAAATAAGTCGGATGTTGCAAATACAAATATCATATAATACAGGTCGTATAGCACAGTTTGTTATTAACAATGAAAAAAAATGAAAAAAAAAATGGTTGCAAAGCGAGTCTTATAGTATATATTGCAAAAAATAATTTTCCTATGAATTTTATACACTTACTTTTACTTTCTAGCTTACCATTCTATTTTGCATCCCTTTTTCAGAAGAGAAAGCTAAATGGTTCTCTGAAAGGATTGAATACGTGTTGCCCTAAAGGATTCTCTGAAAGGATTGAATACGTGTTGCCCTAGTAGGTCAATCCCAATTCAATTGCTTATATATTCAGGTATGCTTACTAACTTATAATTTTTAATAATTCAATATGATGGTTACTCGATTATAGCTATGATTTTCGCTAAGATTATTATCTAACAAACGCGTTCATTACACGTGCGTGAATTCGATTACTTTTTGAAAGGAAATAAGTCGGATGTTGCAAATCAAATATCGTATAATACAGGTTGTATAGCACAAGTTGTTATTAACAATGGAAAAAAATATATATTGCAAAGTGAGTCCTATAGTATACATTGCAAAAAATAATTTTTCTATGAATTTTATATACCGACTTTTACTTTCAAGCCGACTTTATCATTGAATCCACCATTGGCGAGGACAAATAGAGTGTTTGACAAGACAAATATAAAAGATCTTATAAGTTACTACATTATGTTTTGAGAGATGATAGCTGATAGTTGTTGGATCTTATTTTAATAAGAAATTGTTAAAAGTGTTTGAATAAAAAATAGATGTTTGAACTTATAAGTTGTTTTACATGTTCAAAATAAATGAGGGTGATAATTGTTAAATTTTTTGTATACATAGAGATGTTTGTGCTTATAAGTTGATTGTACATGTTCAAAATAAATTTACTTATAAGATGCTAAAAAATATGATGAGGTAAAAATACTTAATTTGTAGTAGTTTATAAACTCTTAAAGAGTTTATTCATAAAACTTTTAAATATCTTATAAGATTGTTTGAATAACTTTTTAAGCTCAATCAAGCACTATTTAAGTGACAAGATCGAAAGTGAAATGTAGGCAAATATACACATGAGATTGCTTTGTGTGATATTTTAACGCATTGTTACGATTGTGATATCTTAACTATATTTTGTGATCACACACTTATATTTTATGACAATTTAACCTTTTTTTTTTTAATAATTGTAAAACAATAATTATATTTTGTGATTTCATGTGATCTCACTGAACATACAAAAGTGTTGGTGTCAAGGAGACTCACCCAAGTATATAACATGTTTCGATTGGTTGTTACCTTGTCTTATGTCGCCTAGGTCGTCGGAAGGTTGGAAGAAATCGTCTTTGGCAATCTGAGAGGATGCATATTATGGAGAGACACTCTTGATGTTGTTGAACATGAGGTGACCCTCCTATGCTTTTGTTTTCTTGATTATAAAAATTATATGATTCTAAATCTTACAACAAACGATAAATTTTATTATTCACATTAAACACAAGATTTTAAATACTAGAATTTAAAATCACAATGATAATTAATTCAAACATAGCCTTATGAATGTGTTGATTGAGATGATCATGGTTCAAACCATTGACCTCTTAATATATATTTTTTGGGAAATTCTGATTTAGTACACTCTCATTATCGTTAATTGTTAAATACTTTAATAAAAAATATTTTATCCTATTTAATCAAAATTATATCTAAAAAACTAATAATAATAATAATAATAATGGCTTATGAGATTTTGTCACATGTAATGAGTAGTATGAAATTATGTTTGGTGCATTATGTAGTTATGTCTGAAGATATTATGTAGTATGGAATTACCTTGTGCAATTTAATATAAAATTTATTTAAAAAAAAAACTGGATAATGTAGTTTGCAATTTGGTAGGGTTAGTATTTAACTTGATAATAGTAGTATGAATTCTAAAATATTATATTATTTTTTATTGATTTTTTGAATTTCGATAGAGTTATAAATTTGATAATGGTAATATGAATTTTAAAATATGATAGTGCATAATTTGATAATAGTAATATGAGTTTTAAAATATAAACTATGAAATTTTAGTATGAAATCTACAATATCAGTTTGAATTTCATATACAGTGTAAAATTGAAATTTAAAAACATAAAATTGTGAAAAAAATGTTTTATTTTAGTATGACATATTGCATAAAATAATTACATGATATAGAATGAAATTTCAAGTGTGAAATTTTTTCTATAATGAATAAAGTATAAAAATTGGTAGTATGGAACTCCGACTGTATACATATACAGTATAAGTATGAAATTGCACTATGTAGTATGAAATTCGTCGTCAACGGTTGGTTGCCGTTAACGTTTGGAGACAATAATATGAAAATATCATGTAATAGTATGAATTTTGGTTGTATTAAATGTTGAATAAAGAAAAGAAAATTGGAAGGGGAGAAAAAAAGAAATCATTAATAAAGATAAAGTAATATTCTTATGTAGATTAAATATGAAGATATAAGATATGAAGATAATTGATTATATGAGAAGTTAATATTTTCACTGCTATATTTATGATAAAACATTTACTAAATGTATCATACAGGGATTGCCCATATTTTTTTTTTTTAAAGTTTATTCCTTCCCCAAAGCCTCGACAGACCTCTCGCATCGTCTAACATGACTTTTCGTCTTGGTGTGGCATGTCACATTGAGTAAATATGATTAGTTTGCTAAACCCTTTTCTTTGATGAAGAGAATATATTTTTGCAACCTGCAACCTAATTCATTTTACTTTTCTATTCGTCTTTAAAGAGCAAACTTGAACAACTAGAAGTTTTTTTACAACACTTTTGTCAATAATACTTCATATGGTGGAAATATTGCTTGAATCTTGAGTTTATATTCAATTTTATGCATCGAAAACTTAATTGTGAAGACCATGAATTTGCCTTTGATAGTTTTTTTCCTTGTATATGTGGTAATTTATATCACACATTCGAGTATATAATTTATTATAAATCCTTGTATATTCATAGTTTGTATCTTGTTGTATATTAATCAAGTGTGCTATGACATAATTTTCAAGTAAATATTAGTAAATATTCAAACCTTTATGGTGAACTTTCGTACTTTTTAAAACAACTATCTACAAAATGTATATTGTTCACCTTAATATATTTTGAAAAGCTTTTATTCTGTATGAAATTATGAATATTTATTTAAATGTTCACCTAAAGTATGAATGTTTATTTGAAAAATATTGTCATCAATTCTGACCGCCGCATGCGTTTTTTAAGTTTGTGTTTGTTTCCACATAAAATACTAAATAAGTCTATATGATTGCTTTCCAACTTGTTTATTGCATATTAAATTACAATACATATTGTTACATCGGCAAAAGAATTGTTCAACAAAATTAAGAAGGCTTCGAGCTGCCCGTAATTTATCGCCGTCTATGCCTGTGTATATCCTCTCTGAGATCACTCAGTTTCTCAAGATCATCAAGTGCTTGGTTAACCGCATGAAGGATCATCTTCTTGACCTGCCAAATATACATCTTACATTGGTGATTATTTTATGAAAACACTTTTTATTTTTATTTTTTAGATTCGAAAATACAAGACAGTGGGGCAAGCAACTACCTCTAATTTATCTTCTCTGGCTCTATGATCCCTCGGCAGCTTTCTGAATTCCTCGGTTAGTCTAAGGCATTCGCGTAAGTTCTCAGGAGAGACAAAGTCCGCTGCAACTTTTGTGCACGACTGTACAAGCAGAAAACAAGTTGTGGAATAAAAAAAACGAAATTACACACACAAGCAAAATAGATGCAACTAATATATCTATTTACCTTCAGATTTCTCACTTGGTGTGGACACCCCGCAGGAATAAAAACCGCATCTCCAAGCTTCTGTTCGAATGTCCAGGGTTCTATGCCTAAATTCACAAATTTTTTTAATTTTAATTTATATTGTAATAATTTAATAGATAAACTATAATGATGCTATTTGCTTACCATATTCTTCTTTCAGCTTAATTTTGTGTTCTGAAGTCAGGTAGAATGTTTGGTCATGAATTGGATGAATGACCTGAACATCACAAAGGCAAATTCGACAGATTAAGTACAAAGTTGTAAAAAAATAAAAATAAAAAACTTGAGTTCTTAATTAATGATTGCAAATATACCTGTTCAACCGGACAGCAGTAAGTGTGCCTAAATTCATTCGAATGCTTGATGAGATACTCTTTCAATTTCTGCACATCTTCGCGTCTGAAAATGTCCCACAGAGCGCCACCTCTATCCTCTGACTGACCGTCTGTTTGAAGTTTATTTTTGAACCTTTGCGGATTTTCACTTTTGCTTATGGCCCTGCCTTCTCTTGCATCCTGAGCTCTGTGCTTCTCTTTCAATGATTCGATTGCTTGGCATTGCTTCTCGCTTAAAGCTACTTCTTCTGTGTGTGTCAAAATGTTCACCTGAACCAGCCAAGATTTTGGTTTATTTATTTATTTTTGCTAGTAAAATGTGGCTTATTGAATAAAGAAATGAGATTAAATTATTTCTCCAACCTCCCAAGTCAATTTGAGCAATTAAATAAATTTAATGTGTATCAAAATATCACCTGGTAATTATTTACACTGCTTAAGAATCAGAATCAGATTATACAGGGAAAATGGTCAGATACACCCCTTATGTTTACTCCAAGGTAAAAATAAGCCCCTAAAGTAATTTTAGGTACAAATACACTCGTAATGGTTGCAATTTCAAATACACCCCTCAAATTCAGTCACAAAGATGACTTAATTGTACTTAAAAGACAAGTATCAGGGGTGTATTTGTACTTGAATAAACTTTAGGGGTGTATTTGTACTTTAATAAACTTTAGGGGATTTACATGCCTCCAATAATATGGACATGCGGTATTAATTACAAAGTTTAAAACATTTTCCACAAAACGTTTTAAACTTTGCGGAATCAATGGCGAGTCACTTTCGCACTCACCAAAGATATCACGCAACATCTTTTGTATACACACACCAAATGATGTTATGCAACACCATGCATACACACACTAAATGATATTGCGCAACATCTTTTCGAATTCCATACCGCATCAGACATATCACAGTGGAGCTTAGTCACTGAATCCCCTCTTCCGAGCTCCTCTGCAAACCCGTAGGCGATGTATGTCTTCGGGCCCATATCAGGCTTTATGACGCTCGCAGGCAACTTCACAGCAAGGTTAAGCAACCCGTCTCTTGTGTCTGTGTATTCTTGAAATGGCAATGCACGAATGAACTCGTCACAGTGACGGGGCAATAAATCCTCAAATTTGTCGGACGGTGGCCAGTCCTTCAGCTTAAGCATCTCGGGCCAGAAGTTTTCGTATCGTCTACCTTCTGTGTAGCCTTTGAAGAATTTACGAGTACTAATTTCCACCTGTAAAATGCCAACAAGACAAAATCACGACAGATTTGTTATTTTTAAAATAAAAACTGAGATTTTAGTTATATTCAATGTTTCAGGCAAGCACCAAATAAATAAATAAATAATATAATAATAATAATAACTAAAATGATAAAATAAAATTATATAAAATGTCATTTGTTCAGGCAAGAAAAAAAAAGAAACTTTAATTGATTTTTCATGTCCCCCTGTTTTGTACTAAAATGGTAAATAAAATTCTATAAAAGCCCAAATGAAGCAAATTCTATAAAATGCCAACAAGACGAAAAACAGATTAGAATTATTTTAAATTGAAAATCATGATTTAGTCATATGCAACTTTTCAGCCAGGAAAAAGAAAAGCTTGAACGAAATTTCCATGTCACTCTATTTGGTACTAAAATGGTAAGGAAAACTATATAACCCAATTAGAAGCAAATTCTATAAAATGCCAACTAGACTAACGAACAACAGATTAGGATTGTTTTTAAAATAAAAACAATGATTTTAGTTATATGCAATTTTTCAAGCAAGAAAAGAAAATTGAAATAATTTTCCATGTCACTCCATTTTGTACTTCAGTGGTAAAGAAATTTCTATAAAATGCCAATTGAAAGTAAAACCGTGGTTTCATTTTAATGCAATCTTTCAGACCAAAATAAAAACAAAAGAGAGAGAGAGAAAAAAAAGAAGATAGATTATAACCTCACAACCAGCCAGACAATCAATAGCCTTCACATCAGACGTTCTTGAACCGACATGTTCGTCGGTGTGCTCACACAATGCGCGCCACATCACCATCGGCTCCCAACTCAACCCGCTCGTCTGCTCAAGAGCATTTCTAATGATCACAGGCTCTCCTTGAGCCCAATGCCGACGAAAATGCAAAAGCTCGTCCTCATTCAATATATCCTTTGAATCAGGGCAATATAAGCTGTTATCGCTAGAGCCTTCTCTAGATGCTGCCTTGCACGACTTTTCAGCATCTCCACCACACGATAACACAGTCCCAAAAAGTCTCTTATTATTTTTACATTTAGTTACGGTTTTTTCGGCTCGTTTTACTAAACCCGAGATCCAATCTTCCGGAAGGAGACGTTTTAGCTCTAACTTGCAGCTACCACACCCGCCCATTTCTTTGGGAGGACAAACGACACGCCCGTATTTGATAACCCAATCGATTGGGATTTTCGAATTATTATTATTATTATAATTATTATTAATTGGTTGTGGTAATGGATCCCCACCGTGCATGTAATCATAGCCTTTATCCATATAATAACGAATAGCTTTGTCGGGCCCACCCGGAATTTGACCGGCACATATCTCTCGAGAGCAACTCAGGCAGAGCTCGTAAGAGCAATTCGGGCAACTCCGATGAAGATCGATAATAGAAGTTGAACAGTGGTTGCTGTAAAATTACAAAAAAAAAAAAAAAAAAAAAAGTAAAAAAAATACGAACACTACAAGACAGATATCTGAGATTAACGAGTTACAAATGTCACATACCAATATACACGCTCATCGGTATAGCAAACTGCGGGTTTCACTTCAATTGAAGATCTAGGCACCCCACCTTGAATTGCAGACTCCATTTCAATCTCTTCGATTTGTTCTAGATGAATGCGCTTTAGGTATGGAAAAACTTGGCTGACGAGATATTGCAGGTGCCGAATCTTCTCGTTGTCATCAATATCTCTTTTAGATGTCTAAATCAGAACACAACAACAGTCATTTAGCAAATTAAAAAAATACTAATAATAAAAGGCAATTTAATCGAGTTTTTTTTAAACAAACAAACCTTCACGATTGAAGTTGAATGCAAGCATAAGTTGCAGTTGCAAATCCTACGGCAAAACGGGCAAACCTCCGAGACCTCCTCTTCAGATAACGCGGGATACCTATACAAGTACAAAGAAAAAAAAAAGATGCTACACATTTAAAATTCCTTTAAATTTTCAAAAAGTTTATTAAAGATCAGAATATTCACCAGTTCTTAACACATTGGATGCAGTAAAATTTATCTTTGCACTCTGAGCATGGAACAACGATTCTTCTATCTGATCTTCGACACTGATGACATTTAACGCACTCTTGTTCATTCACCTGCTTGTAAGAAAAAGAAATAAGCATGAACACAAAAACCCCTCCACCCAAAAAAAAAAAAGCACCAGAGCAATTTTTAGAGAAC
Source organism: Phtheirospermum japonicum (assembly GCA_014905375.1). NCBI lineage: Eukaryota > Viridiplantae > Streptophyta > Magnoliopsida > Lamiales > Orobanchaceae > Phtheirospermum > Phtheirospermum japonicum. Next base: position 757,532 of record BMAC01000099.1, on the reverse strand, counting down.
ACAACACACCTTTATGACCTTAGTTACAGATCTTCGAACTGTTTTTCTATAAATTTTCGGAGTCGATGACGTGGATGTGGATGATGATGATGATAAGTCGGGCAAAGTACGTTTGGCAAAACCATCAGATTTCTTTATCACGCCCTTTAAACTTCTACTTTTTGCTTTCGAGGTATCAGAATCACTACTTTTACTTTGGATTCGCGAGACATTAACAGAATCAATCCCACCCAAATTTGCGTCGATATACGAAACCAAATCCTCATCATCGTCAACCCAATCGCATAAAACGAAATTCGTCCCCGAAAACTTGTTTGAAGAAGTCCGACACCTTTTTAAACTTCTCTGATTATTATCCGTATTTTCGATTTCTTTTCTCTGTTTCTCCGTGCTTTCGTCCCACTCTTCATCGCTCTCGCTTTCTCCTTTTCTCCTAATAACCACCTTATTTTCGTCAATCCTTTTCTCTGATTGTCGTCGTCCTCTGTGTTTCAAAGAACCTTCTTTAGTCATTAACTTTTTCAGCGACATGTAATGACCTTCAGTTTCGTCGACTGAGCTGTCAATGTCTTCGACAGACTGAGTTCTCGTTGGTTTTCTGACGGGGCTTCGTTTTTTCTTTGCCTGCAGAGGTAAATTTATGGTCGAAACTGACAGATTAGGTGATTTTGCCGATTCTTTTGTGGGCAGTAATTTTACAGTTTCCTCGTATTCTTCATCTTCATCGTCGAGATTAAGGATAAGCTTCCTCTTTTTCTTTGGAGGCGAGCGTCTCAAGTTTCGTCTTGTCATCACTGCCAAGCTATGCTGTTCTTGCTTTGCAATTAAAATTGCCATTTGCCTAGATCTCAACAGAAAAGAAAAATGCCTAGTCTATAAACAAATTCTGGGAATAAATTGGCAAAATGTGCACTTTTTATAAATTTCTGTCTTATTAAAATAAATAAGTTAATAAATAGTTCAATAGAAACAACAAACTGAAACAGTGTATGACATCATGAATCTGATCCGCCATAAATAGAGAGCAAAGCACATTCAGCAGCATACTTGCAGCTGGCATTTATTTCACTTTGTATTTTCAGGGGATGAAGACTATAATCAATTCTCGTTCTCTAACAAAATTAATTAATTCAATTACCCAAGCAAAATCACGCACAGAAAAGAAAAAACTGGGTCAACGGTAACTGAGTCAACGCAATTAATCTGCATCACCTCTGCGCATAAAAAGGCTACCGCACACAAATCATCACAATAAACCACGGAACAGAATCGCACAATTGAAACCATATCAAATCAAACGTAGACATCGTCTCATCTATCAAGACCTTTCTTTTTTTTTTTTTTTTTTCTTTTCAATAAAAAGTTAAAAATCAATCACACGAGCCAATTCATGTATTTGAGCAAGAAAAAAAACATCACAAACGCATTGAGAATCAACTGGAAAAACAGAGCAAATGATTTTCAGCTCTCACCTGGTCAATCAACAAAATTGTTCTTCCAGAATCCAATTCCTTCAGCCGCAGAGGTAGTTCGGTGAATTGCTTGAGAGATGAAATAGAATTTGCGTAGGGAAAAAGGGAATGAAATAAAACAGTAGAGCGGCGAGAGAGTAAAAAACAAATCTCGAAATTATGTATCCTGATTTTATATATCAAGTAATTACTTTATATACACGACTCATATGCGTGAAAGGATTAATTAAGTAAATAAGGTAGGTGGATTATAAGTAGAAGAAGAGTATTTGTTTTGGTAGATAAAAGCAGTTTCGGAAGGGAAAAAAACAATGGGCTGCGAAAATTAAAATTAAATGTATTGTATATATAAACTTGGTTATTTAGGTCAAGAGAATGGGTCCATATTATATAAATGATATTTTTAATAGTGACCATTAATTTTAAGATATTTGGGGTGAACCGGAAATTATACGTATCGTATCAGTCTCCTCCCCCTTTACTATTTGAGATTGAGATGCAATAATCTATCTCAAATTCTCTCTAAAGTTAAAAGTTAGATAATATTTGAACATATAATTATTAGGATGATTTTATATGGATAATTTTATATATGATTGGATAATATAAAGTTAAAAGTTAGATAATATTTGAACATATAATTATTTGGATAATATTATATATGATTGGATAATAGGATCGTAAATGATTCAAGTCGTTTGCAAATTATTCGTTTTCCGACTCAATAAAAACTCATTCAAACTAGTTTAACAAAGGCTTGTTTAATAAATGAGCTAAACTCAAGTTTTATCGTATTCGACTCGTTAGCTCGTAACCAGATTCGTTAGTGAATTTGAGAGCAAATTCTTTATTAAACTCGTATAAATTAAACTAATATTTTTTATTTTATTTTTATAATTATCATATGAAAAATATAAAAACTGTTGAAGGAAAAACACAATTAGTGTGCTTTCGTCAATAAGTAACTGATGAAAAATGACAATTAGGTATTTGTTACCTTTACATATTAATTATAGTCTTTTGTGTCTTCTTCTTTTCTCCTTTTCATTTTACACGTTATCAGCAAGAAACTCTAACCTATTAAGAGTGATCAAGAATAAGCCTCCATAACCAAAGCAACAATTATACAATTTTCGTACGTCGAAAATCTAACCGTGCTGTAACTTTGAAAATTCGTTTTTTCATGTTTCAATCGTTGGATCGCGTTCCAATTTTTACAGAACCTTCAAAATCTTTTGAATTACGTTTTGAACGGTAGAGATTGAATTTGGAGATAGGAGGAAATATATATAAAATATCGAACAAAGCAGATTTTGTTTTTGAAATTTTTTGTGCAGCGTTTTTCAAAACAAGATTTCTCACAATCGAACCGTTGGATCAACCCAAATTTGGATATATTATTCCAAACATATACAAGTTTGATATGAACGGTGGAGATTTGAACATGAGGTTTGAAGAATCCTATAATAAATTTTTAACAGAGCTGATCATATTTTCCGAAACTGTCTGCCTAGTTTCTTTTAGAAATTAAATTACGCACAATCTAACCGTTAGATGAAGCTGGATTTTGGATATAATATTTTCAAGATATAGTGTTTAAATCTGTACGGTGGAGATCGGATTACGCACAATCTAACCATTGGATGAAGTTAGATTTTGGATATAATATTCGCAAGTTATAGTGGTTAAATCTGTACGGTGGAGATCGGATTTGAATGTTTGTGTCATCAGAAACATATCGGGGACAAAACTATTGCAAAAAAAAAAAAAAAAAAAGAATCGTGACTTTCCTCCAAGGTAACTCGAATTATCCTATTATTTATTAAATGCAACTAATAAATATTTGTTTATGGATATATGACATGATATTTATTATTTGGGCATTCTTATACAAAGTATAACTCGAACTACCCTATTATTTATTAAATGCAACTAATAAATATTTGTTTATATGGATATATGGCATGTGTATGTATATATGTTACCTATGATTATATTCACGTGATATTATGTACAATATTGACAAACATGAAATTTTGTAATATTTTAATGATATTCATAGAGTACATAATATTTTAGTACTTATGCTCTTAGATGATTTCTAATTTAGAAATCGTAAATAAAGTTATTTACATGATTAGATGAGATATTGGTCATGATTTTGCCAATATGTTTAGTTAATCATAAATTTGATGAATCAATACATTCATGTATGTTATAATTCATTCAAGCTTATTTATGAGCTACTTTTAATATGTATCATTGATTGCATATTTGCATATTTTCATGATAATGAAAGTTAATGAATGATACAAAATCGTATAAATAAGTCTTGTAATAAAGTATATTCACATGACATCAAAGAAAGATTATGACATACTTCAAATTCATTATCTAAAAAAATTAATTGTACTAAGTCAATCTAAATCCAAAATAATATACTCAAAAGAAACCGAGTACTACTATCAGTCGTTCCAAATAATATACTCAAAAGAAATCGAGTTCTACTATCAGTCGTTTGATGTGGAAACTAGTGCAACTACAATTCCACAATAATATCATACACCAACCCCCAACTGACAAAGAATCGTGAAACTAAGTCCAAGTGAATTCTCTAATGAATTTGAGACTTCATATTGACCCCAAATCTTATATTGGAAGTATATGTAGTTGAGAAATTTCAATAAATTTTAGGATGTGATCTAAACGAATAATTTGAGAATTTTATGAAACATTACTCCCAAGCCTAAAAACTTAGTGAAAAGAATTTTGTTTGCTTGTTAAAACGAGTCATGACTTTGATATGTTGCGACTAAAAACATGTCTTACCATATGTGAAAAAGAAAGTCACTTTAAATGACAATAAGTAATTGAAAGATATGATCTCACTCAATTTTTTTCCACTTGAGCAAATATACTGATGCATATCCTCTATTCTGATTGATGTAATTTGTTTGTTTCTTAATTTACAAAGAACTTGTGAAAGTATGATCAATCATTCATATTAGACTATTGTATTTGGTCTTAAAGTTTATTTCGAATTAGATTTATGTGATGTGGCATGATTTAAATTAATTATTATTTTTGGTTTATTGGTAAATTTTGTATTTCATTATGAAGCATTGAATGTAATTGAGTTTACTTACCACACATTCACATACAAGGTTCAGGCGTATACTATTAAGATATAACGTAATATATCTAACATATAATGTAAAATATTAGAATGAAAAGTACGTTCAATTATCTCTGAAGAATGTGAGAATTTATCGAAGCCTTATTAGAAAACATACCTGAGAACCCGTCTTTAACCCAACCTGGGAGCGAGAAAATCCCAGAGGGCATTCCCCTAACCTTACCCAATGTATCCTCCACATCCCAATCTAGGCATTTCCTGGAGAACCCGGTAACAATAGTACCTTCTTCTGTTGTTGCCGACCTACTCCCCCTACCCCAAGTTACTAGGATAGTTAAGGATAACAAATGGCTACTCCCAAATCGGGAGAAGTTTGAAGAGTTCAAAATAGCTCTTAATCTCCCTACAAGGTGACCCAAACCATCCTCCACATAACCACATTGTGTTTTTTGATGAACTTCTAAAAGCAGGTTTGAGGTTTCCCGCCCATTGGTTTTTTATTTCTATCGCCAATAAATTTAAGATTCCTCTCCTTCAACTTACCCCAGATTCCATAAGATTCATGTCTGGATATGTGATTTTGTGTGAACACTATCACGTCCATCCTAACCCAAGTTTTTTTTCCATTTCTGTTTTCAAGTAAAATATCATAAAAACTCATTTTATTTCTTAACTCGCCTCGGAAAACCTCGCTTCTTGGTGAATCCTTCATCAAAAGTGCCCGACTGGAGGGAAAAATTTCTTTTTTATTCACAACATTGAGGACTGGCCCTTCGATACCGACCTACCACACCTCAAAATAAGATAATCCTCCTACCTCCAAATCACGACCGATGCTCTACCAGCAATACCATGAACAACTTATTGAATGGAGCAAACGCCCATTCGACGTAATCCATCTCACCAGGTGGGAAAAGATATTTTCTTTCATAGGTCTTGACTCACGACCTATTGCCCAGGACTTGGCCTTGACCAGATCAGAGTTCGGTAGGTCTTCTGAGTTATAACACTTCTCATCATTCACAATAATCATAACTTAATTTTAACCCGGTATTTCATTATTGTAGATGAATTTATCAGCACCTGCGTTGCGTCTCATCGAGCTCGGAAGGTGCCACTGCAATCACTGACCCGAACCCTGCAACTACATCGGCACCGCGACCTCCCATTGTTAATGTAGACGAGGAGATGAAGGTCGCTCCTGATAAACATGCAAAAATAAGAACAAAGGACTTAACGGTTAACAAATGAGACTGTCAGAGCAACACAACGCACATTTATATATTTGGAGCACGAGATACCAATAAGATTTGTACATGACTTTTGCAACTAGCTGAATCTACTAAATCATTTACTATGTAGTTAAATACTTTTGTTTCTAAAATCTTGAGTTCCGCAGGTTAATGAAGAGTCAATACATTCCCCATGAAAGAAAAATAGTCCAGAAAAGAAGTCAATCGGGTTGGAAATTTTGTAAAAATTACTAAATAAAAGAGTAAATACAATTTTGAAATTATTTTTGGAATATAATGTACTAATAAAATATTGACTCGGTGAAGTGTTATTTCCCTATTTGTATTTTGTTATGCTAACCAACGGTAATATAAATAAATGAAACTGTGTGTATATTTTTAAACCGAGACATCAATAATAACGGATTAGCCAGGGGTGGGAGTGAAGGAACCACATAGTGCAAGATGATTTTCGAGCCCTCAAACATAAAACTGTACGTATTCTGACGTCCATCATGGACGACATACCTATCAAACTGATGGCCCAAGAGTAAATGACATGCATCCATAGGTATAACATCATAACACAACGTATCCTTATATTTCGACCCAACTGAAAATGAAATATGCACACGACGATCAACCATCACACCACATTAAATCCAAGCCAAAGTGTAGGGAAAGGGTGTGGTTCCGTAGACAGATTCAATTTACTAACAGGATTAGCAGAAATAACATTTTCACAAGAACCCGAATCAATAATAAAATGGCAAACCTTATCCCCAATTGTACATGTGGACTCAAAAATATGATTCTATTGTTCTTAGGACTGAACCAAGGCCTTCGGGGTCAAGCAAGAACGACGAATGACCAACAACGTGCCCACGTCTCCCTGAACATGGACTTCGGGCACCTCATCAGACAGATCCTCATCGAAAATAGGTGGAGAGTCGAAATGGGATGTTTCTCAATCATCAATTAACAAGGCACGTTGTCGTGCACGGGGACAAGCGGTACGACTATGATTCAGTTCGCCGCACCCAAAATAGCGCACACTGGATGACCTAGTGTCAGGCACACACACAGGGTGACGCAGTGTCGTGCGACACAGCAGCAGACGATGGAAGATGGTGGGCTGCCGAACCAGGCATCGATTGCGCTGATGGTGGTCGCGTGTTGGAGAACCTCTGGCCCGCCATAAGCCGGGATGCCTGTTGCTCGAGAAGGAGAGCGCGCTGGTGTGCCTCGGACACGGTGAATGGTCCGAAGAGGGTGAGAGTGTCCTGGGTCGAGGGCTTCAAGCCGGCGATATAATGCGCAACCAACTGGCTGATCGAGTCACCAATATCGATTCGCGATAGGTACTTATTAAAGTCCTCGGTATAGGCATCCACCGAACGAGATTCTTGTTTTAAATTGTGGAGCTTTTGAAATAATGTACCCTCAAAATTGAACGGGAGAAATTTACAGCGTAAATACTTTCGAAACTTACCCCACAACGTGATGGGAGGTTTGTGCAAGCGGCTGCGGGCCTGCTTCAGCTGCTGCCACCATGCTGCGGCGCACCCACGAAAACAGGTCGCAACTAGGTTTACATGTTTATTCTCCGGGACGGACTTAAAATCTAAGAGATCTTCAATGGTATTGAACCAATCGAGAAAATCACAAGAATCGAGACCACCTGCAAATTCTGGGATATCGAGCTTAAATCAGGATTCCCACCGGCGGTCGTCGTTGCGGCCTGCCCGCGGCGGATCGTGGCCCTGAGCGGCGAACGGGTTTTCATCGATAGTTTCCTCCTCATCCAAGCCCGACTCGCTATGTACCTGCTGGTGCCGCGGGGCGTGCGCCGTCGTTGTCCAGCGAAGTCGCGAGCAGGTGGTGGTTGAGGGCCGTGGCCCTGCTGCGGTAACGAGTTGGTGACCAAAATCTGTAGATTTTCCATGCCGGAGCCAAAGCGACGACCTGGCGGCTCAATTCCGTGACGTCAGCATCGCGACCGGCCTCGGGCTGAGCGGCGGCGTCGAGATGTGGCTGGCGACGTGGAGGCATCGTGCCCGGTATAGTGATACCAACTGACGTAGCGTAAGCGTGAACACGAAATAGAAGAGCCGTAAATTGGCGTCTCTTAAAGTTTCATTCAATCTCAAAATTTCACAACCCTAAAAATAATGTCAAAACTCAAATAAATAGTTTCTATAGCCCAAGTAAGGCTCCACTCAAAATAATCCAATAAGCGACGTCCGATCGGAATGGTGCATGTGTCCGGTCGGACAAAACAAACTGGACGACCAACCGACCGGATTGGGAGGATATTCGAATGGGCGATAGTGCTGGGTTTTATTAAACGTAAGAAAATTTAAAAATATATAAATTATATTTTCGGCTTAAAGATACAATCATGAGCTTCCAAGTATTTCAACGACTCGTGCCGAAAGAATTTCCTAAAAAGCTGACTCTACGTTTTTCCCCTTTTGTTTTCCCTTGTGTAGGGTTTCATGGCGAAACGAGAAAAGAAAAACGTGGTTAGCTCTTTCTCCGTTTCTTCGGTGAAACGAGAAAGCGACGATAGTTGTAGCCCTGCTCTATCTTCAGTGAAACGAGAAATTGGCTGTCAATGCTCAATGGCGAAACCACATAAAGTAAAACCAGAAATAGACTTCAAGGTCAATTCTTCTTCTCCGTTTGTCTCCCTTAAATTTGTTTGTTTGATATACAATTATCTCATCAGGTTTAAGTCCTTAATTTTACTTTTTTTTTCTCATAAGCAATGCCCGATTATTAACTTAGACATGTAGTTTTTTTTTTTGTTTTTTTTAATTAATTATGGCGCGAGGCCTCTTATATTCTTATTAGAAGAAGAAAATAAAAAAAGAGTGTTGATCACAAGCCAAACAAGATCCATCATAAAGGTTTAGACAATTAAACATTAGCGTTTCATAAGAAAACCTCTCTTAAGACAACCTTCAGAAGAGGTGCTTTGGTGGGTAACTTCCTCTTTTTTGGGTGTAATAACAAGTTTGAAAAGAGTAACAACTTACTTTTGCAAGGTTTCAAGGCCTTGTTTGGTCTAAGACTCCAAATACCAGAATTGGAATTCTAAATCTCAATCTTTGTTTGTTTTACGACTTAAATTTTCAACTCACAACCAATAATTTCTTACATCTAATCCCACACTCATCTCTTTTATCACATCATCATTATATTTAAAAAAATAAATATTATTAAATATAATATAATAATACATTATCATCCACTTTTAAGACATGGTTTGACATCAAATACAATATAACAATACATTATCATCCACTTTCCGGACATGATTTGACATCTACAGTAAAAAAGTAAGGGATTCTGAATGTTCCTATAACAGACAAAGATTCTTACATTTACAGAATTCTAAACACTCAAGATTCTGAATACCGGATTCAGAATCCCTACGAAGCCCAGCTCCAAACAGCCCCTAAAGTGTCAGGATCATTCTGCTGAGTAGAAGGTTTGCAGAAAAGAGGGATATTCCTTTGTTACCTAGACATGTAGTTATTTGAGGGTGAAATAAATCAGCCAAATTTGGCTAAGTTTATTTGCAAACTGAATAATAATAATAATAATAATAATAATAATAATAATAATATAGTAGTATATCTTTCAAACTATATATGCAAAACATGCATCTCGTCTGACAATTTAAAGTGTCAGGTTTGACCTAGTTCAATCGATCGAATTAGCACTCTTTCCGACGAAATATTATTGTTTATATTGTCTCTCCTGGCCTTGGAGGACGCGGCCAAGACAAGCATACTTTCTCGTCGATGGAGATACTTATGGAGCTTCACACCAACGCTAGATTTCGATGGTACATCCTTATTATGGAAAGTGGTCTCTGTAGTGAAAACGAGCAGTTTTCCTTTAAGTATCTCTGTTCAGAGAGCTTTAAAAAGAGCATTAGAGGAGCAAAGGCGCAATTATGTCCGATGGGTCGATAGTGTTATAGTGTCACATAAGGCATACACTGTTGAGAAATTCCGATTGTTCTTCAATCTAACTAAAGTCCATCAACAACGTATCGATGAATGGCTGAGACACGCTCTGGCTAGGAAGGTTCGGACGCTCGAGTTGGACTTAACGGTTGAGTGTTGTGTGAGAGGCCGTGAGTATTACCAGTATTATACTTTTCCCGATGAACTCTTGCGTGATGACTCGGTTGATTTTAAGTTCCTCGAGAAATTATGTACGCATTATGTAAATGTGAAGTGCGAAGCCGTTGAGTTCTTTTTACGCAACTGCCCTCGCCTTGAACACTTATCGATTTGTCAATCCGGAGACCTTAAGACTTTGAAGATTATCAGGCCGTTTCCGGCGCTGAAACGCGTGGAGATAAGTTTGTGCCACGCACTCGAATCGTTTGAGATTCGTGATGCGGGTGTTGTGTATCTGAAGTACGAAGGCAAAAAGATACGACCTTTTGTTCTCGAGAATGTTCCTTTGCTTACCGAACTTTGCATTGAGGGATCGTTAACTCTTTCAATGGCAGATGTGCTTTCACTTTTTTCAAGCCACCTTCCTCAGTTGGAGTATTTAAGGATATGTAATGTCTTTGGTAGCTTGTCTATGGCGGTAATAAAATTGTGATGATGCCTATTGCTTTTTTTGTTTTCGAGAACACAATCCAACTTGATCCCTATTTCTTTCTTTTGCCGTTTCAGGAAAGTGAATTGTTTTATTCAGGTGCAAAACTGACCTGTCTTAAGGAATTGGTGGTGAAATATTGGGCTGGTTCGGAACATTCTTGGCTGCCTCTTGCAAATTTTATACGTGCAGCACCTTACTTGCAAAGATTTGTAGTGGAGGTAATTAGTTGTGGGTCATGTTCGTTTTATGGAATTCTTAGTGATCTTGATTGCAAGTTCAGTGTCAACTTATTTCTGCAAATTCTTTAATGATTTTAAAATGATGATTGTGAGTTTTGTGGTAGGCATGGCATCATTTGCCTATCATATGTGATGAGAGGAAGTTTGAAAAGATCGAGGGTTCGTATCCACACCTCAAGGAAGTAAAGTTTGTTGGTTATAGTGGTGCGACGAGACAACAAGAGCTAATTATGCAGATCTTGCATGGTGCAACTTCATTGGAGAAGATTATTGTCGATCCTCGTGGTATTATAATTGGGAGCACTCTTATCCTCCATAAGAAGATATGCATGAAACGTATTATCGATGGTCAAACTGACGCCAGAGCTCGGGCCAAGCAGCAACTTCCGGAAATAGTGCCTCCAAGGAATCATTTGGAGATCCTTTAGTGCTACCTAAGCTAAGCTAAGCTAAGCTAAGCAACAATATTCATAAATCACCAGAAACACTACTTTTGACAGCTTTACCTTCCATATATCAATAATTTCGGCCAAAAAAAAATTATGGAGTATTTTATTATTATTTTTATTTTTGGTAGTGTTCTGTGCAATTTTGAAATTGCCTTGGGGTTGTTTTTGTATGCAAGCATTCTCGTGTGTACATAACTAAACATCACAAATTAAATTATAACAAGGTACCATAAGGGATTTTTTTTGGACAGGGAATTATTAAAAAAAGCTTACAAAAATTGCACGGAATCTAATGAGGTACCAATTAAGCTAAAATCGCCTCAGAAATAATGGTCCAAAGACTCAATCGCCTGCAAACAAAAAGAATACAAGACAGTTCTAAAAAAAACCTCGTCGCTGCATGTTATCCCAAATATGTATCTTATCAAGAATAAGAATCCCAAACTAATACTATGTAGTATGGATGTCTACATGGAATTCTAAAATTATGGGATATTAAATTCCACCTGCTAATTAAGTTTAGGGCGCGGATATACGCACCCCGAAAATTTATGAGTTCACCCCGGTTGATAAGAACACCCCAAACTATTTTAAAATGTATTTCTTCTTACTAAGTTAACCCCAATAACACTCCATTTTACCCCCCTATATTATAATAAATAATATAATAAACTAAATAAAATAAAATAGAATATTAACAAGAAACAGAAAAGAAAAAGAAAAGAAAAGCGGGAGAAAGAGAGAAAAAGCGAGAGAAAGAGAGAAGCCGCGCAGAGAAGAAACATGGGAGAAAAGAGAGGAAAAATTCTTTGTTCGGAAATCAGCGAGGAGAAATGGAATGGGGTGAACCACTAAACGTGAGAGGTAAGTTTATCATTTGGTTTGATTGAGTTATTTAGGTTATGGTTTAAATTTTTTGGGTACAATTTGATGTGTTCGATTCTGGTTCTCAGAACCATAGTCGTATGTTCGGCCAAATTTTTCGAACATATACTCAATGTTCATGGCTGTCGATCGAACAATTTCTCCCAAAAGTTGAAAACCCAGACGTTCGAAGTAG
>BMAC01000099.1:726768-742443 GCA_014905375.1 Phtheirospermum japonicum | reverse complement strand
GGACTATCTCACAGTGGAGGATGCATACAAAGCCTTAGGAGGGGGGGATAGTGATAGTGATAGTGATGATGCCTGAGCCGTCCAATCGTAGACGTAGTTTGGACTATAATGATGTTCTAGGAGTTGTCGGGATTTTTTAGTTGGATTGTTATTTGTGTTTAGTACTTTTGGATATTTGGTAGTTCGTACTTGTGCTTGATTCGAACGTAGTTTAACAATATTTCTTGTTTGTGTTGGATTGTTTCTTGTTTTGGTGAATCAAGTTCAGTATATTGTTTAATTGTTTTTTTTTATATTCGAACGTGTTTAGTTGTTATGGTGTTTGTTGTTGAATTATTTAGAAAATGGACAAAACAGAGAGGTGTTCGAAATATGCACCCGAACGCACGGCCCATGTTCGAAAGTTACAGCCGAACAAGTGCAGTACGTTCGAGAATAGTGTCCGAACAGCTCTCTGTTTTCGTTTTCTCAAAAAAGAGAGAAAACAGAGAGGTGTACGAGACAAATATTCGAACACACTGCATGTGTTCGAAATTGTCTGCCGAACACTTTTCGTATGTTCGAGTAGGAAATTCGAACACCTCTGTGTTTTTGGGTTGACAAAACAGAGAGGTGTTCGAATTAAATATTCGAACATAGACGATGTGTTCGAAATAATTGGACGAGCATTTGCATTATGTTCGAGAATAGTGTCCGAACACCTCTCTGTTTTCGGTTTCTCAAAAACAGAGAGGTGTTCGAGGTAAATATTCGARCATAGTACTTRTGTTCGAARTWTACAGACGAACATTTGCAGTTCGTTCGGGAATTTGTTCCGAACACCTCCCTGTTTTTGTTTTTTATATTCTAATGTATGTTTGTACGACATCTGTTTCGAATACCCTTATGTTAGGTTTGGCATTATGAAATATTTTGAATACCGTGTAAAATATGTTCAACACATTACTACTCATAAAACAGAACTATTGAAAGATTCAAACTCTTCTTTTGTGCGGAACATCTTCTTACAATTTGCCAGCACATTTTTACCAATGTGCCAACGACATAAAACTTGTCTCGCCTTTGGAAAAGTAGCCGACACCGCATTAATTAATGCGTTTTCCTTATCAGTGACAATAACTGTGGGCAAACACGCGGGATTCATCAGTGATTTTAGGATTGAGCATGCCCACATATAATTTTCCTCGCGCTCRCGCTCCATGTAAGCACAAGCAACCATAAACGTCATATCCGTCGACGTCACTCCAACTATCTCCCATAAAGGCATTTTATAACGATTCGTCTTGTATGTGCAGTCCATCAACAAGACAGTGGGAAATGCACGAAGTAAATCAACCGAAGTTGGATGAGCGAAAAAAATATCTTTAACCTGGTCAGTCGTACTACAACGATTCACGTGGAAAAAATAATGATTCTCCTCCAATTTGGACATGAGAAATTGCAGTTGTGATCTCCCTGAATGCTCCACGGCTCTTTGCTTTGCTTGAGCATTGTAAATAGTTCTCATTGTCGACACATTTCCAGGATGCCGAACTTTCAATCCGTGCAATATATCTTTTGGTCGGCTGTTGCTTCTTGTCATATCAACAACAAATGCATTTTCAGTAGGAGTTAAGCGACCGGCATAGGAATGGCCTTCAAAGTGTTTAGTAAGAGGATGATTATGCATGCCACATTTTATTTGTAATGACCACTTCTCCTCACCGCCAACAAACATTTGAGAGCCGTTTAAAAGGAATGGACATTCGCACTTCTTTGTCCCAGTTTGCCTCATCTTTGATTTTTTTCCTTCCGTCTCCATCTCCAACTCGTCAGGTAGTGAAGTGTGTCCAACCATGCCACGATATTTTCCACTTCGCTCGCATGCTAAAATAATTCGAGCTCGCCTCCCACTCTCTCCACTGTCTGATCTTTTAACAACTATCACCATACGATTTTCAATTCCTATTGAACGAACCCAATTTACTAATTCTTCTCTAAATTCAAAATAACTCTTTGTGTCGAATAAATAAGAGTAGTTTGCAATCACATCGCTCCTGATTGGACTAGCATTACTATTTTCGTTTGCCACTGCCTTAGATTCCTGGAAAAAAAAGGTTCAATAATAATTATATAATTAACACATTAAGGTTCAAAAAAAGTATCGAGCGACAGAGACGTGTTCGAATAACAGATTCGAACATATTGCAGATGTTCGAAGATTATTACCGAACAACATAAAAATGTTCGAAAATAATTTTCGAACATGTATACAATGTTCGAATATTTCATTCGCACATGTTCAATATGTTCGGCCGTAATTTTCGAACATAGATCAGTTGTTCTTGAAAACCAGCTCGAACAGAGTCGCGATTTTCAGAAAAAAAAAAATATACAAAAAAAAAAGATGTTAACAATACTCACATTAGTCATCTTGTTCGTATCAATATTCTCCATTCTTACAGGTTGTAACGTGGAATTTCTGCCAAGTATTGAGAAAGGTTTTGGTAAAGCAGAAGTAAGTAGGTTTTATGATACGTAGGTTTTTCTCATACACGTAGGTTTCTCATACACGTAGGTTTTATCATATATATTAATATATAATATAATAATTGTATAAATTTTATTTTTTCTATTTTAATTAATTTTGTAAGTAAGATTATTCTTGTCTTTTTAAATAAGGTTAATTTTGTTTAAAATCACTTGGGGTGAACTCATAAATTTACGGGGTGCGTATATCCGCGCCCTTAAGTTTATAGTATGAATTTTTGTTAATCAAGAAGTTGAAACACTATAAGTGGGTATACCAACATGAATAATCATTCAAATAAGAAAAAGAAAAGGAACACCCCTATAATATAGAGTCAAATAAAATATTTCAGCGATGTCACCTCAACTTTCACTTGTTTATTACAATTTATTTATCAATTTAAACCTCGAATCTTCTCACTTTGTCATCCATAACTTGGGTTGGCATCATATATTTCATGAAGTAACATACAAAAACATAACTTGGTGGTGGCTATATTGGAATGGAAGTTGCAGCAGCAGCTGTTGCTTGGAACGTTGACACAACTGTAAGTATCACTGAAAATCAAATTAATTTTGTACAGATACTTACTTATATGTACTCGGGAACATTTAAAAGGTATAGCGACCATCTGATGACAAAAATATGAACAGCTTTACCAAGATTATGGTGTCAAATTTGTCAAGGTGGGAAACGTGAAAATATAAAATAACTCAATGTTAAATTGTAAAACTCAAGAATGGTTCTACCATAGAAGCTGACACGGTAAATCAGAAATAGCTCCTTATATTGAAGTTTTTTTTTCTTATTCTTCTTTCTTTTTTATAATGAAAAAACTAGGCATGCAATGCGTTTGACGTGCAGGTTGTCATCGGTATTGGAGCTAAACCAGCTGTGGGTCCCTTTGAAATGGTTGGTTTAAATAAAACTGTGGGCGGAATACAAGTAAGCATCAGTTGACTTTTATAATTTTGATGCACGAACGTGGTACATGATATGAACTTCTGCTAGTATTGTAATAATCTCTTAAACCATATGCTATGGTATGCTGGTATTAAGTTCGTGAATATCTTTCTTTTAATGAGTTTTAGTGTATTTATTGGTTAATTAAGTATTGTTGATAATTTTAGTGTATTTGTTGGCTAGTGAACTTTTATTTCATTTTTATTAAAAAAAAAAAAGAAAGAATACTACTTTCTAGAATGATTTTACAAAAAATCATTCTAGGAATCACACTATCTAGAACGGGTTTATGAAAAGTTGTTCTAAATATCATACTTTGTAGAACGCTTATTCAAAACCCGTTCTAGATATCATACTTTCTAGAACGTCTTTTAAAAACCCGTTCTAAATATCGTACTCTAGAACGCCTTTTGAAAACCCGTTCTAAATATCTTATTTTTAGAACTCCTTTTCAAAACCAGTTCTAGAAAACTACTTTCTAAAATGGATTAATGTATTTTTTAGAACGGGTAAAAAGGACGTTCTAGAAAGTTTGACTTTTTAGAACAACTCCATCTTGAACGCCTCAAATAACCATTCTAGATTTACTGAAATAGGGCGTAGTAGATTGTTGTTTCTGCACTAGTGTTTTATGATAATACATTATCATTTAACATGGAAACTTTTTCTATTTTCTTAAGTATTTTGAAGATGAGATTGAATATAGAATAATATACAAAATATGAACCAACCTAATTTAATTATACTGTAATTATTATGTATACTCTAACTTATTTATTTTTATACGAACTTTTAATTCTTTGACATCTTGAATGTTAGTTTTTCATATATAAATAGTTTTCAAATTGAGTGTTGTTTGATCTAAACTGACAATTTAATGTGTTACATTCAGGCTTGGAAACATATACACTTCAACAGGAAAGAGACTAAGGGAGGGAGAGGCCATAAATTCTTGGAAAAAATATGTGTAAAATTCTGACTATATCCAACCTTAAACTATCATACATAAATTCAAATCTAACTGTATTTGATGTGGTTTAAAAATCTGATATTTTCATTTATTTTTTTTCATAATAAAGTTATTATTATTCTATACATTTTACTATGCAGAAGACATTTAGTAACTCAATTTTGACTAAATTCAGTAAAAAGTAAAAAAAGTCTGACTGAATTCAGCCTTAAACTGTCATACATAAACTCAATTCATACTACAACAACCTGAATTCTTGTATTATACTAAACTACAATAACTAATTATCTTTTAATTCTGACTCATGTTTGACAAAAGGAAAACTAAAGATGTAGAAGTTAACAATGGAAAAAAATAAAAGATAAGTGAATAACTTTAACCTAGTAATCATAAATACTGATAGATTCGTACTTTTTATTGCAATTACTTTTATGAACAATGTACTAACAGATATCCATATCTCAGGTATGAAAAATAAGTTAGGATCAAAGGAAAACAACACATCAAAGAAAGAGCAGTCAAATGTAATAAATATTTACTGTACCAGTACATTATTTATTTCAATTTAAGTATGTAATAAATAGATAAATCATATTAATGTTATTGGTGATTCTTCAATGTAGGTTCAAATCACAATCTCATGATACAAAAGTACGTCAATTTTAACTTAACTAATTCTCAAAAGTCAAACACTTGTATTTAAGAATTACCTCATCCTCATCGAGTGTTTACCTCATGTGGTCTTTTTCTTGTTATTTGTCACTTTCCCCCTCTATTAGCTGTAAAGTATATCAAAATATTCTAAACTTGACGGGAAAATTCGTAGAAAATTGAGTTCGAAAGAATATAAAATATACAATACCAGCATGTCACATGTGAATATGTGATATAAAAAATTAAAATCTATAAGGTACTGATAATTTTATTGAAGAATGTTAGACTATCCTAGTCAGCTCATGACAGCTCAGCAGCACAACATTTCCATCTCAGCATTATAAACCCTCAGCTCAGCCTTTTGGACGTTTGCATGAGGCCATGCAGGACATGTACGGGTGCATTCTCCACCTCTTATGTTGGAGTAATCTCCACCCTCCATTTAGTGTGTAGTTATCCTCTATCAAGGGCTCCTAAGATGTATCYGTTGTTATGTGGTTTGTTGAGTACAGGCTGTGAACTAGGGTTTAGCTATATATATGTATTTTGGCAAGAACACCTTTAATCAATAATGAGAAAGACAATGTTTCCTTTTCCTAATATAGCTCTGTGTTCTGCTGCTCTGATTTCCAACATGGTATCAGAGCCATGGGTCCTAGGGCCTTGGTTCTGAAAAAGCCTTCTCCTTTTTGTCTTTTACTTTTTACCTTTAATAAATGGCAGAAACTAGAAATACACCGGAGGTTGATCCTAGTGCTGCTGTATTTCAAATTCCAGCAGTTTCCATAGCTCCTCATACCTTGATTCAACCACAGCCTCAACTTATATCTGTCAAACTTCATGAAAATAATTTTTTGATCTGGAAACAACAGATCTTGGCTGCAGCCACTGGTTTGGGGCTTGAATCTTACCTGAATGGAACAACAGATGTTCCTCCTAAAGTTATTCAAAATCAAGAAGGTCTGGTTGCTCTAAATCCCAAGTTTCTGGCTTTCCAAAGACATGATCAATTGTTGGCTTCTTGGTTACTTTCTTCACTGTCAGAAAATATGCTTATACTTATGGTTGGCCTAACCAGCAGTCATGAGATGTGGAAAACCTTAGAAGCCAATTTTGCAGCTCAATCAGGGGCAAAAACCATGCAGTACAAGATCCAACTACAAACAATAAAGAAGGGAAACCTATCAATGAGGGAGTATTTGAACAAAATTAAAGTATGCTGTGACAATCTAGCTGCCTCTGGCTATAAAGTTGAAGACTTTGATCAATTGCTCCATGCTTTGACAGGATTGGGTAGTGAATATGATCTTGTGGTGGTCACTATTACCTCTAGCCCGGAGAAATGGAGTTTCAAAGATGCTAGCAGCTTGCTTTTGAGTTTTGAATCCAGATTGGAAGCTTCCAACCCTCAGTTTGATGAAACTACACCAATGTCAGCAAATGTGGTGATTCAAGGTCAGTCAAGAAAGGAAAATGGAAACTGGAACAATGTGAACTACAGCAAGGAAAGCATAAGAGGAAGAGGAGCATTCTCCACCAGAGGAAATGGCAGAAGAGGAAACACAAGAGGCAGAGGAGGAAGAAGCTACAATGGTAATAGGACAGCATGTCAAATCTGTGGTTATACCAATCACACTGCACCAAAATGCTACTATAGAATGGATCCAAACTTTACACCAAACTCCTCTCAGAATTTCAGCTCCAACAATGGTCAAGGGATCAACAGAGGATCCTATTCTCACAACAAAAATACTCAGTCCTGGCCTCAATCCTCTCAAATGTCTGCAATGGTGGCTACTCAAGACAGTTCATCTGATTATAGTTGGATACCAGACTCAGGAGCATCAAATCATGTCACCTCAGACTTTTCAAACCTCAATATCTCCTCAGAATATCAAGGCACAAGTCAACTCCATCTTGGAAATGGAACAGGTTTGTTTATTTCTAATGTTGGCAATTCTACTTTTAAAGCTTCACATCCTCAATCAAAACACCTTTTCCAACTTAATAATTTACTTCATGTTCCTAGAATTACAAGAAATCTCTTGAGTGTAGCTCAGTTTGCCAAAGATAATGAAGTTTATTTTGAATTTCATCCATCTGTCTGTTTTGTTAAGGATCTAGCCTCGGGGGATATCCTGCTTCAAGGGAAACTTAGTGATGGATTGTATAAATTTGATCTTCAGCAAGTGAAAGTGAAACCTCCAAGTTGTTCCAAGAATAAAGCTGTCAAGTCCCATGGCTGTTCAGCATTATCCCAGTCTCCTTCTTGTTTTTCAGTTTCAAACAAAGCAATAGGTCTAGACATTTAGCACTTTAGACTAGGCCATGCTGCTAATGAAGTTGTAATGAGAGCTCTCAAAGATTGTAATATTTCTTTTTCTACTAAAGACTTCATTAACTCTCATTATGATGCTTGCTTATAATCCAAATCTCACAAACTACCCTTCTATGAGTCTGTCAGTACAGTAAAACATCCCTTCAATCTCATCCACACTGACTTGTGGGGACCTTGTCCTATTAAGGGAACTAATGGTAGTTTGTACTATGTAATTTTCATTGATCACTTTTCAAAGTTCTCTTGGATATACTTTCTAAAACAAAAATCTGAAGCACTGCAAGCTTACATACATCTTCAAACATTTGTTGAAACTCAGTTCTCTACCAAAATTAAGGCTGTCCAAAGTGATTGGGGGGGAGAGTATAGGAGTTTATCCAAATATTTACAGGGAAAAGGAACAATCCACAGGATTTCCTGTCCATACACCTCTCAGCAAAATGGAGTGGTTGAGAGGAAACACAGGCATGTTGTTGAGACTGCCTTGGCTTTTTCGACTCATTCCAAAGTTCCCAACACTTACTGGACTGAAGCTTTTAGCACAGCTGTTCATGTCATAAATAGAACTCATAGCAAACAGCTTAACTACAAAACTCCTTTTGAAATTCTATTTGGACAAAAACCTATCTATTCTGACCTCAGGGTGTTTGGATGTCTATGCTATCCACATGTCAGACCTTACACAAAGCATAAACTAGAATCCAGAGCTGTGCCTTCTACTTTCCTTGGTTACAGTGAAGGATATAAAGGCTTTAAGGTGTTACTTCCCTCAGGCAAAGTGATAATAAATAGGAATGTCATTTTCATTGAAGATCACTTTCCCTTCTCCAAGGTTGCAGGCTCTCAAACAAACAACACCTCCACTCAAAATAACTCAGTGCCTCAATTTTATCCTACCATTTCAGATCAATTCAATCCCACCCTCCCACACCATATCTCAACTTCTTTAGACTCTAGCAACCTTAGTCATCACACACACACTCCTTCTGATAACAACATCCCTCCTGTCTCACCAATACATCTCACACCTGATTCACAAATGTCCAACACATCTGATTCAACCTCTCCTGATTCTCCTCAAACAACCACAGGCTCTCATAGCAGCATTCCTTTAACTGTACAATTGCCACCTTTAGAAAATGAACAAACTCATACCATTTCTCATAATTCAGAGGCTACTAATGTTCATTCTATGCAGACAAGGGCAAAAACAGGTCATTTAAAGCCTAGGATTTTTACAACAATGATGGATCAGCAGTCAGAACCTCAGACTCTACAAGAGGCTCTTCAACACAAAAAGTGGCAACAAGCCATGGTCTCTGAAATTCAAGCACTCTCTCTGAATCACACCTGGACACTTACCTCTCTTCCACCTGGAAAGAAACTTATAGGGTGCAGGTGGATTTTTAAAATCAAGAGAGCAGCTGATGGATCCATTGCTAGATACAAATCAAGACTTGTTGCTAAAGGCTACACACAAACTCCTTGATTTGACTATGAAGAGACTTTTAGTCCAGTTGTTAAGCCTGTGACAATCAGAACTATGCTGTCAATTGCAGTCTCATTTGGTTGGAGTGTAAAACAATTGGATGTCAACAATGCATTTCTCAATGGTGATTTGTCAGAGGTTATCTACATGCAGCAGCCTCCAAGTTTTGAGCAGGGTTCTCAGGAAATGGTTTGTAAACTACACAAAGCAATCTACGGTTTAAAACAGGCCCCAAGGGCTTGGTACTCTAAACTGAGGCAGGTTCTCATCTCTCTTGGTTTTCAGTCCTCACAGTCTGACAATTCACTATTTTTCAGAGCTACATCATCCTCCTATACATTTCTACTTGTGTATGTAGATGATATACTAATAACAGGTAGCAACAACACAGAAATTGCATCTCTCATCAAGTTACTAGACTCTAGATTCTCTTTAAAAGATCTGGGGATAGTTCATCATTTTCTGGGGATTGAAGTAACTCACAACAATTCAGCTATGCACCTATGCCAAAAACAGTACATTCAGGACCTATTACAAAGAGCAGGGATGACAAATGCTAAAGGGTGTGCAATACCAATGATCACATCACCACCATTGTCAAAGTTTGATGGTACTTCTTTTTCTGATCCTACTTTATACAGGAGCATCATTGGAGGCCTACAATATCTTACAATTACTAGACCTGACATTGTTTTCTGTGTTAATAAACTAAGCCAATTCATGCAAAACCCCTTAGATACACACTGGAAGGCAGTAAAAAGAGTGCTTAGGTACATTGCTGGAACTTCAAGCCTTGGATTACTCTTAACCAGGTCTAAGAATAACATGATAGCTGGATTTTCTGATGCGGATTGGGCAATAGATACTGATGACAGAAGGTCCATGACTGGATTCTGTGGGTATCTAGGTTCTAATCTCATTTCATGGTGCTCAAAGAAACAGGCAACTGTGTCAAAATCCAGTACTGAAGCTGAATGTAGAAGCTTGTCTCAATGTGCCTCAGAGATAATCTGGATTAGGAACCTGCTAGCTGAAATCAAACTCCCTACTCTCTTCACTCCATTGATCTGGACAGACAACATTGGAGCAAGATCACTAGCTGCAAATCCAGTTCTCCATTCCAGGATCAAACATGTGGAAATTGATGTACATTTTGTAAGAGAAAAAGTCAGTCAAGGCCTGCTATGTGTTCAGCACATACCTACACAAGATCAAGTTGCAGACATGCTAACTAAGCCATTATCCAAACAATCCTTCAACCGGTTTCGAAATATGCTTCATGTAACTCCCTCACCGGTTTTGGATTGAGGGGTGTGTGTTAGACTATCCTAGTCAGCTCATGACAGCTCAGCAGCACAGCATTTCCATCTCAGCATTATAAACCCTCAGCTCAGCCTTTTGGACGTTTGCATGAGGCCATGCAGGACATGTACGGGTGCATTCTCCACCTCTTATGTTGGAGTAATCTCCACCCTCCATTTAGTGTGTAGTTATCCTCTATCAAGGGCTCCTAAGATGTATCTGTTGTTATGTGGTTTGTTGAGTACAGGCTGTGAACTAGGGTTTAGCTATATATATGTATTTTGGATAGAACACCTTTAATCAATAATGAGAAAGACAATGTTTCCTTTTCCTAATATAGCTCTGTGTTCTGCTGCTCTGATTTCCAACAAAGAAAGATCGTAAATTTGACTTGTAGTATATGTAATATTATTTTATTATTACTTTTTGTTTCTTTTCTTTTTTTGCGTATGACACTAATTTATTCGTATAGATATATAATGTGTGTATCAATGCATTATATTGGTATTAGATAAATAAATTTAAAATATATTTAATATTTATTTTCCTAGGCGTAATAATAATTATTATTATATTTTATCTCTTTTGTTTCCCTTTTTTTGGCTTAACAATAGTTTTTCATATATGTTATTAATGTTATTTCAATTATATATTAGGTTTAGATAAATAAATTTAAGCTTATATATATATATATATATATATATATATATATATATATATATATATATATATATATATATATATATATATATATTTGTAATAATTTTATATAACTCGTATTTTTCTTAAATAAATATTCTAATTAGATTATTTCAAATTTTATTATAAATAAAAATTAATTCAACTTATATAGATTTTTTCTAATTAGATATAACTTATTTATATTTTTATATTATAAGAATAAAAGTAAGATATTGAATTAGGCAAAATATGTTAAAGAAAATATTAAAATAGGAAACAAGTTATAAAATGATAATATTGAATTAGTCAAAATATAATACTAGGAAAATATTAAATTAGGTAAAATATAATAAAAGAAAAATACTAAATTAGGTAAATATTATACTCGGATGATATCAAAGAACAAGAATTTTTTCTAAAGCTAACGAAGTGTGACAAATAAAAATATAGAATAGGAGGATTTTGTATAATATACAAGGGAGATACACCATACTTAGATTTATGGGCATTAAATGTTTTGAACATGTATGATGTTAAAAAATAAATTTATTTCATACTTTCTTAGAGATTTAATGGATTAGTTTTACTGTTTGCAGGGTTTTTTTTCCCCGTAATTTAGTTCATGTTATTGTTTACTTCTTTAAGATAAATTTATGTTTGTAATATTTTTACATGTGTACGTTGCAATTTTGTAATGTTTAGATACAATTTGTAAAGACTTCAAATTATCTGACCTTGGAACTCTTATTCTAAATCAAATCCTAGTCAAACTAAATGGGAACTATACTCAAAAGCTTTAAACGTTACCAACCTTGTCAATATCAAACAAATAATATGCAAAGAAGAATAATAAAACAATACCAACAAACCCCACATATAAGCCATTTAGTAAATCTTTAAACGAAAAGTATAGAATAATAATTAAATTTATTGTGCAAAAAAATCTGAAAATATTAAATTTTAAAACCACATCAATATTGTTCCATCATAAAATACTCAACTTCATAAATAAATAAATTATGAACAATAATTAATATAGATATAGGTATAATATACAAATAATTATTCTGTTTCTAAATCACTCATTCTCCCTCACAACTGTATCTCTGGTTTATCTATCATCATTATCAATCTCACCAACATAAAAATCTTCAATATCTCATCCATTTACAAGCACGGACTTTACGTTCTTTATGAAAACTCTAGGCCTTTTAGGGGAGGGGAACCGATACCATCTTCATCAAACATTAGTATATTCACAGTTGCAAGATCCCTTATTGGCTCAACAACTTCAAATTTCTTGATTGGGGTAGTCACCTCGTCCTCCAAGCATGCATCCTGTACAAATGAAGTTACAATACGATATATATATATATATATATATATATATATATATATATATTATATATATATGTGTGTGTGTGTGTGTGTGTGTGTGTGTGTGTGTGTGTGTGTGAGAGAGAGAGAGAGAGAGAGAGAGAGAGAGAGAGAGAGATGTATGTATGTATGTATCACCACTTTTAAGAATTAGAATTAATGGATACTAAAAGTATTTAAATATAATTACCATCCCGTTGTTAGCCTTCTCTCGCTGCAGTAGAGTCAAGAAGTCGGACTCCTAAAATAATATTAAAAGTGTAAATAAATTACTAACTATTTTTTTTTTGAAATCGGCAAGAATCCCAAGTTAATTTAAGGTTTAACTTACATTATCCTCAATCGTCCATTTGTTATACTTGGACACTAAACCAAAGTCCATGACAAACCTGACTACAGAAAATGCGCTGAACTCGTTTTGAATTTGGTTTATATTGATCCTCACCTTAAAATAATTCAATATAAATATAGATTATTTGTTTAGTATAGATAAAATATAAATAAATAAATATAAAAATATATAATTTATTAATTATAAAAATCTACCTCTATAAGTTTAATGCGGAGGTCGTGGCATGCCCGACCAATGAGTTTCTCTGCCTCCCTATCCTAATAAAAGAGGGAGGCATTGGCAGTTGAATCCAGCACTTCAAGTCTCACATTTCATATCAAAATATATTAGATATAATAATATATACACTAAAATATAAATATATTAGATTTTATTATAAATATCTTACCTAAACACACTAGTCGTATATTTTCTATTTCAAGTTCTGCAATTGTATCCATCCCCATCCTCCTCTAATTTTTGGTGGCACCTTGTGCAGGCAATATACCACCAATCATCGATGAACGATCTAATAATTGCACAAATTCAAAATGAGGAGGGCTAGTTTTAAAATATTCAATATTATTAAATATATTAAATCGATATATTTATAACAAAATTAAAACTCAATTACCTAATCATATATAGATATAGTCAACAGAATAGAAAACGATATCCCCAATAGCCAATTCATCCACCTTATTACGCGAGAGCATCATACTTTCATGGGTAATAGACTTTGACGGCTCTAGTCGCCTTTTGGGATCCTACGTGTTTAATCATAAATGTCAATTTAAAAAATAAATAATTTATTCAAAGAAATATAATAAATGAAATGTGAGAGTAATCAGTTTAGTCTCCTCAAATGAAATAGACAGTGTGATAGATTCTATAAGAAACATAAACAAATATTCGACATCATAATAATAAAACACATTTATTAAAATAAAAAAGAAAATTTTAAAATATAAATCCATATATATATATATATTCACACACACAAGCACATATATAAAGGAAATAGATGTCGTTTATTTATAATATAAATTCATTTATATTTTAAAATTTAAAATATTTCAGAAATATGAAATAAACAATTAAGAATAGTAATAAACTTAAATCATTAATTAAATATAAATCTGTATATAACAATAGAAATAAATAATTAAATATTTGAACATGTTTATGATAAAAGACATTTATTAAATTTGAAATCAGAATTTTGAAAAAGAAAAAAAATAATTTTAGTATATATATATATATATATATATATATATAATCATAATTTAATAACAGAACTAAACAGGAATAAACAATCACAAAAAATATGACTTTTTAATGAAATAGAATAGAAAAAAAATTCATATAAATAACAATAGATATATAAGAGAAAAAATAAGACTATATTAAATAAATAATAATTTAAATAAAATATATATTTACATACCTCAACAAACTTTAGCGCGACACATTTACAAATCAAAATGGAGGGTTCAATCAAAGCCTACTCTCAAATGCCAATATCTGATCGACGTACGCATCCACAAAGTGCAACTTATTCGACGGCCACTTCAATATCAAAAAAATAATTCAACATAAATACAAACACAAATAATAATTGTACTATTTGTAAAAAATAACATATAGAAATAAATTTACGTTAAATCTTCTAGAATAATCTCAATTAAACTCACCCTCGTGCCACCGAACTCCTTCTCTTCTAGATTATGAGTCTCGGCGACCTTCCAAATCACATCTGGAAAATTAAATAGCATAAATTAAGTATATACATACGCAATGAACTATTGCTAATTTTTATATTAAAAAATAAAGAACAACTAACCAAATAACATGTTCTCGACGACCTTGTTTATGTCCGTGAGGGTTGAAAAACTTCTCAAATCAAAGACTTGATTCGAAAAACGGTCATCGGGCACTTGGACGCACATAGTTTTCTTATGAACTATTAGCTTGAAGTTCACAAGAGTCGTTCGATACTTGCCGGCATTTACCTCAATATAGTAGTTTCGAATTGCATAAACTCTACCCTTGTCAATTTTGTTCTCAAATAGTTTTATATTATCTTTTTACTACCCCAATTATTCGACCACCCTGTTTAATTCTTTGAAAATATCTAATCAAAATACAGTAAATTCGTGAAATAATTGGCGAAAATTTATAAAAATAAATAAGTACATTAAAGCTCGGGCTCTATAATTGACTCTTTAAACAATTAATCGAATAAATTAAAGTAGTAAAATAATTATCAAAAAATTATAATTAAAAAATATTGCAATAAAGATTAGGTTATAAATTTACTCTCACGTCAAGAAATACAACCTCTATTGCAGAACTATTGTCTTTATCATTGAACCCCGCTCTTAAAAAAACGAACAACCCTCAGTTTTATAGCTTTATTTTGTTCAGTCAACATCTTTTCGGAGTCCAGATAGTGGAGGCATTTGAGATTTTTGCAGCCTAAGTTTTGAAAATAGAAAAAAAAAACAGATAGAATCGTATGAGTTTCAACAAAGTTTGAGTGTGAAATCTGAAAAAAAAATTGGTACCTCTATTTATAGGGAGAATTGATTGAAACCCTATCAATTTGAATTTTGGTACCGTTATAAACTAAAAAGATCTGATTTCACATAATTTATGCATATTCTCTCATTTATGTAAAGTGATCGGATTAAAAAATATATCAAATATATTAAAAAAAATAATAATAATGGGCGGATTGGGGCAGACCGAGTACCCACGGGGCAATGATGGTATCTGGACCAATCTCACCCCATCACGAGTAGTAGTGTTAATCCGGTTAAAACCGGCCGGTTAATTAACTGGTTTTCCTCTAACAGTAATCTAACCGGCGGAGAACCGGTTAAGGTTACAGTTAAACTGGTTAACCAAACTGGGCAGTTAACTGGAAAACCAGTGGTTAACCGCCAGTTTTTATATATTTTTAATTTAAAGGCCGTTTCTCGCCGCTGAAGATCGTTCTA
Organism: Phtheirospermum japonicum; assembly: GCA_014905375.1. Taxonomy (NCBI): domain Eukaryota; kingdom Viridiplantae; phylum Streptophyta; class Magnoliopsida; order Lamiales; family Orobanchaceae; genus Phtheirospermum; species Phtheirospermum japonicum. The sequence goes on along the minus strand of BMAC01000099.1, from coordinate 726,827 downwards.
TGGCTGATGCTTTCTTAGATTATAAGTTTTCTGTACCTTTTTATTTGCTTTGTGTATTT
>BMAC01000099.1:706814-725547 GCA_014905375.1 Phtheirospermum japonicum | reverse complement strand
CGTCGGACGGCATAGAAACAAAGAAATGACGAACAATTAAATCTAATCTTGCGTGAATTGAAACGGTGGCATGAACCGAGGGTTATTGAAAATATCTGGACCTTTCCCCCTCGTCTCAGCACTTGAAGATGAAGAAAACCACCGGCTTTTATAGATTTTTCCGAAAGAACTGCCCAAACTGCCGGAGCGTCGATGGTGCGTCGACTGACGCGGGCAGAGCATAGGCATCGACGCGAGTCAGGGTTGGCGCGTCGACTCGGCAGTGTGTCGACTGACGCGGATCAGGATCGACGCTACTGTAAGTTGCGTCGGCTTGTGCGTCGACTGACGGGGCGAAGATCGACGCAAATGAACATGTGCGTCGACCAAGCGTCGACGGTGCGTCGACCGACGCAGGCGCAGCGTCGACCTAGCGTCGATTGACGCGAGCGGTTCTCGGCGTCGACGCGGACGCTACATTGCGGTGCCTACAGGGCTTCGGCTCGTCGCTCGTCCTATTTTCCTCGATTTGAACTGAAATACTAAAATTAAGCAAAATTATATTATTTCATATAAGATAACGTAAAAACACATTAAACACCAAAAGAAATGAAAAACATAAAAAGGAAGAAAAAGATAAAAAGATAAACCTAAAACACGTAAAAGCACATAACACACGATACAAAAACACACGAAAATCACACATAAATATGTACAAATCAATTCCCCCACACTTAGCTTTTTGCTTGTCCTCAAGCAAAATCTAATCTAGACGTAGACAAGGAAAAGCTAATTACCCGATGACTTAATGACTAATGCATTCATATGATTCAAGAAGTTAATGCATTAAATCGACTAGAAACTCAACTAAAAGGACGACACGACAACGTTGAGATAAGAGATTTAGACTAGCTTCCGAACACCTAAAAGTAACGAGTTGACCTCCATGTACGTCATCCATCCATGCCTCGGCTAAAGTCTATCCTTGCTCAAACCGCCAAATCGTCACCCGACTAGCCCAGTCATCTATACACCTCTTTAACAATAAAATCTAAGAAATAAAAATAAAAATAAAAAACTCAACTTGTACAAGGTTTTCTCTTCTTGTACTTATTCTTTCTTTTTCTTTTCTTTTTTCTTTTTTCTTTTTTTTTTCTTTTTCTTTTTCTTTCTTTTTTTTATATTTTTTTTATGAGTACCTAAAGAGATAAGGTACTAAACGAACATAATTTACATCAATCAACAACGAGAGTTCATTGACTCCAATCTTACGTTGCTAAGTGCAACTGATAACATTTTTCAATATCGCACGTGGAGTTTTAACGTCTCCAAAATAAAAAGAAAAATTACATAAAATCCTATAGAGGTTAACTGAAAATGGGGCTAGTAGAGAGTATTCGACTCTTTGGAACGAAACAAGAATAAAACAGGAGACAAGACACTTCATAGATTATTAACACTTCATTCCCCACAATTACACTATTGTTCGGAAGTCTAAATATCCTAACCAAAGCATCTAACCACGTCACTTCGTCAAGGTTTCCAATTAATAACAATACACAACTCAAATCAACCACAAGCAAGTATACAAAAAATTACTAACCAAACCAAGGACAAACCCCCCCACACTTAAACCATACAATGTCCACATTGTATAAAAAATGAGAAATTCAGCAAAGTATGGTAAAAGGAAGAGAAAGAGAGATACGTCCCTGAAATCGTGCTTGCGATAATGAGTCGAGCATCCAAACCCATCCAACGAGCTTCAAAGTCGAGGGGAACCTGAAACGAAAAGAAACAAAAACACACAAAAGCAAATAAATTTAAAAGGCTTGGGTTGCCTCCCAAGAAGCGCTTTATTTAACTTCTTTAGCTTGACGAATTCCACGGTCCTTGACATCCCGGATCTAAAAATAGATGACGGTCGTGCCACGCCTTGGTATTCTCCAAGAGCAAGATTTGGTGATGATAATCACCAAGGCGGGTATAAAAATCACGTCCCGAGATGCCGAACACTCCAACTAGCTTTGGAGGTCGGAAACGCGAATAATCGATCACCTCGAATATGTCAAATGGCACTTGTATCATGGGGTGATCGGACACCTTCTCGACTATCTCGTCCACCACCTCAAAATCAAATTTCAATAAAGCTTCGGGTGGTTCAAAATGGGACTCAATAGTCTCACTCCCCTCCAAAATTGGCACTAAAACTCCATCTTCTTCACCAAGAATAGGGAGACTCAAGTCTCCAGTATATTCCGGGCACTCCAACGGCAACACCCCCACACTTTTATCCGCAATGTCATCAGAAATCGCAAAGGGGCGGATCTCAACCAACTCGTCAATCTTAGCCGTCTTACAAACCTCTTTCGAACAAACATCCACGGTAGGCTCTACCACATCAAATAATGTCACCTCATCTAAATGAGGTCGATTTACCTCAACTCGAGTTTCATGATCAGTAATACACGAATGAGACATATGATAACAATCGTAGCTCGGGGTATAAGAATATGATTCGCAAGGAGCACACGGATCATTATATCTCGAATCGTGATATGTGGTTTTGGGAAAAAACTGCTCGAAACTCGAAACATAAGAGTTTGATGTAAGAAGAGGAAACGGTTCGTAACTCAAAGAATCAGAATTGGGTAGAGCATACGAATCATATCCCATGGAAAAAGGTTCCAAACCCGGGTTATAAGAATTTTCATTAAATGTTGGGCAATAGGAACTTTGTAGTTGATCAAAGTGATTAAGTGAAGCATATGGATCATTAAAATTTGAATTGTAAGAAACCGAAGGTGGGACCCATTCAGACGAGTAGAACGACCCCATGAACTGATCCACTACTTCGTACCATGTTTTCAAAGAATCAGGCTCTAAATTAGCCAACCATTCACTTGCCCGATCCTTTTAATGTGAACATAAAAAGCCGCATCATCACTTGATCCCATGTAAGTCCGAAAAGAGGGAATGTGCTGGTTATAGTTTCGTAACTCTCGGATAAAATGGAGCGGGTCTTCGCTTGGAAATCCATGAAAAATCGGGAGTTGCTCGAGGTAAAATTCATCAAGATCGTACTCCCGCATTGCAAAGCTCAAAGGAATTACCGGTCGAAACCCATGCCAATTCTGACATTGGGCAAAACATCCTTCCATCAAAAGGTGGAATGTAAAAGTCATCATATGGCGAATCTGCCATCTTCAATCTAAAATCTCGAGTCTTCAAAAATGTGGCTACAAAGCACAACACTCAAAAACCGAGATTAAACGCACCAAGATTTACAAAAATAAACAAAATAAAATTCAACAACAAACATTAACACAAACAAACAAATAAAAGCAAACACCAAAAATCGTAGCCTTTAGCCTTCCCCGGCAACGGTTCCAAATTTTGAATCGAACTTTTTCTCGTTTAAAATAATGAAAAGCTCGTCCGCAAGAGAACGAAGCTATTGTAGGCGATAAGCTGACTCGAGTCGAATCACAAGGAAGACTAATCGGAAACTATTTCGGTGTTCGATTTTACGTACGTAGAAATAAAAATAAAAACTAAACTAGACTAAACACACGATCAAATAAGGTTTGGGGTTTTCTAACATCTACGACCAATAAAATTAAAGGCTTTTAAAAATAATTAATAAAAGCGAGGGTCTAGTGCCATAAAATCGTCTCCACGATCGGGGTTGTCAGTCCCGATGTTTCTAAACGACCCTAAGCACTAGAACGATAAAATTAGCCTACAAGCATCATCATGATCAACTTCATAATAACAACGCAAGCATGATCACAATCGATAATAAAACAAACAACTGATCTAATGAGAACTAACAACTAAACTACTAAGCAAATAACATAAATTAACATCTAGGAAAACAATAAAAGGTTTTATACTAAATTAACAAAACCAAAGTACATAACAACACCAAAGCAATCGTACGAAATCCAAAGCTACACTATAAAAGCAAGCAAATAAAAAGGTGCAGGAAACTTATAATCTAAGAAAGCATCAGCCATCGAACGATCTTCAGCGGCGAGAAACGGCCTTGGACGTCGGACGGCATAGAAACAAAGAAATGACGAACAATTAAATCTAATCTTGCGTGAATTGAAACGGTGGCATGAACCGAGGGTTATTGAAAATATATGGACCTTTTCCCCTCGTCTCAGCACTTGAAAATGAAGAAAACCACCGGCTTTTATAGATTTTCCCGAAAGAACTGCCCAAACTGCCGGAGCGTCGACGGTGCGTCGACTGACGTGGGCAGAGCATAGACATCGCACGAGTCAGGGTTGGCGCGTCGACTCGGCAATGCATCGACTGACGCGGATCAGGATCGACGCTACTGTAAGTTGCGTCGGCTTGTGCGTCGATTGACGGGGCGAAGATCGACGCAACTGAACATGTGCGTCGACCAAGCGTCGACGGTGCATCGACCGACGCGGGCGCGGCATCGACCTAGAGTCGATCGACGCGAGCGCTACATTGCGGTGCCTGCAGGGCTTCGGCTCGTCGCTCATCCTGTTTTCCTCAGTTTGAACTGAAATACTAAAATTAAGCAAAATTATATTATTTCATATAAGATAACGTAAAAATACATTAAACACCAAAAGAAATGAAAAACATAAAAAGGAAGAAAAACGATAAAAAGATAAACTTAAAACAAGTAAAAGCACATAACACATGATACAAAAACACACGAAAATCACACACAAATATGTACAAATCAACTTTTAACTTTTAATATTAGAATTAACTTGCCTACGTATGCTCGTAAAGGAATCAAAGTCCACGTAGTTCGATTTAAAAAAAAAGTTAAAAAAAGGACTTGATTTTTATTCTAATATTAGAAGTTAAAATTAAATTTTAACTTTAATATTAGAATTAACTTGTCTACGTATCTTCGTAGTTGTTGTTGCTTTCCGAAGTGGTATCGTAATAGTCGCTCTCTTCATCTTCATCCATTTTCATTTCTTGATCTCGTTTCTCGGCTTTGACCCAATCATTCATCAACATTTGATTCTCAACAGAAACTATTTAAACAGGAACGACGAGAACCTCCTTGGCAATCCTAGAGAGTTTAGGAAAAATAGTGGCAACTTTCGACCAAAATTGCACAAGATCGTTAGTAGTACCATCGGGGTTTTTTGGAACCGAACTCAGTTTAAAAGTCCCTAAATAACTATCTAATCTCATTGATCGACTAGCAATAGCCCGTTGCCGTTTGCACTTAGTATCCTCAAGCAACCTCGTATATGGGGCTAGAGTTTGTCGAGGGTCGTTGGGTTTTGTATTAGAAGTTGTGGAGGAAGAAGAAGGGGAAGGGGACACATTAACATTACTGGAACTCATTGTAATCTTTAAAAAGTAGCACTAAAGATTGTTGTGCTTGGTGAGCAACACTAAGAGGGTTATGAATTTTAATATTTGAATCTTCTAAAAAAGGTTCTAATACATCGTAATAAACTTTAAGTAAATTTTGCAAGCCCTCCATCCGATACTCCGGGTCTAAAATTTTTGCAATAAAAAAATATCAGGAATGTACAGGAAATATTTGACCCATTTACTCAACAAACTAGCAATACATTCACTTAATTCAGAATTATCGAGTAAAGCAGTACTAACAAGTACAGTTTGAATACATTGATCAACAAGTAGTGTGGAGGTAGGATAATAAATACCGGATAAAGTAACTGTGGCGTCGTTAATAGTTCTTAAAAGGGATATCATATTATAACAATCATCCCACATATGCAAAAATAAAACGAAATCGACATCTTGATTATTAAAAAATGCACACAATGCTTCTCTATATTCAAAAGAATCATTAAGCAATTTATAAGTAGAGTTTCAACGATTTGACACATCAATTGAAAATTTCTTTGGATGCTAAACATTGGTTCGACAGAATTTTGCCATTTTTTTTAACCGAATCATTTTTACGTAGATAATATATCGCACTCCTAATCGGTTGAATATTATATTTAACAAGATTTAAACCGTCTTTAACACATAAATTCAAAATATGACAAATACATCTAACATGAAGAAATTTACCGCCATTAACGGGTTGACAAAAAGTTTTTAACATATCTAAACTAGCCGTATTAGCGACGACATTATCAAATGAAATTGAAAAAATTTTGTTACCCAAATGATACTCGGACAAAACAGTGGCTGTTTTGCGCGAAATATTCACCGCAGTATGCTGACTATCAAACTCTCTATATGCAATTAAATGTTTTTGCAAAGTTCAAAAATTATCAATCCAATGGCAAGTAATTCCAATATAATTATGATTATGAAAGGAATCCGTCCAAATATCCGAACATATCGAGACACTATGGGATAAACTTTCAAATATTGAAATCAAATTCAACTTATACTCACTAGCCATTTTTTCAACATCGCGAGTCAATTTATTTCGTGAAATTCTAGTGCTAGATGGATTAAATGCACCCCTAGTATAATTTTCATAATGATTACTATGCGCATAATTAAAAGGAAGACCCATAACGAAAATAAGTTTTGCAAGAAGCTTTCTGTTGATATATCTTGAATCTCTCGCTTCGGCGTGTCAAGTTTTGGTGGTCAGGGGGGGGGGGGGGGGGGGGGGGAGGGGAGCGAAGTCCCCCTAGGGTCCGGGGGAGGAGACGCCCACGGTCCAACGGTATACAGTTTGGGGCCTTAAGCCCAACTTTGGTGTATTATCTCAATATTATATATATGGTCTTTGAGATCAGAAATCTATAACCTAATCAGTTAATAAAATCTATTCTTCTCTCTGCCCGTGGACGTAGCCAATTTGGTGAACCACGTAAATCTGTGTCTTCTTTACGTTTTCTATTTTTTTTAATCCTATTCATTCATAACAAACTAGTATCAAGAGCCTAGTCGATTTGATCAGGGTATTTACGCACCATTAGGGTTTCTTTTGCCGACTGAGAATGTCCGCTTTCAACGTAAAAGTTGACAAATTCACCGGGAGAAATAGTTTTGGCTTATGGCAGATCAAGATGCGATCTCTGCTAAAGCAACAGGATTTGTGGGCGCCGCTATTAGGAAAACATGTAGATGAAGAAGAGTGAAATACCCGAGAAGAAAAGGCCCACTCGACTATTATGCTATGTCTGTCTGACGATGTTATCATCGAGGTTGCTGATCAGGAAACTGCCGCTGCTATCTGGTTGAAGTTAGAGAGTCTCTACATGACAAAGTCTCTAACCAACAACTTGCTATTGAAGCAACGTCTGTTCCATTTAAGCATGCAGGAAGGTACTCCCCTTCGTGATCGTCTAGACAAATTAAACAAAATTTTACTAAATTTGTGTAATATTGATGTTAAAGTAGAAGATGAGGACGCTGCTTTAATTTTGTTAGTATCTTTGCCTGAATCGTATGAAAATTTTGTTGAAATGTTTATTACTGGGAAAGATACTCTATCTTTGGAAGATGTTCAATATGCCCTCCACAGCAGAGAAGACCGTCATTAGGCAACTGGCTCTACCATAGAAATTCAGGCATCGGGGTTGTTTGTCACAGGTAAAGAAAAAGGGAGATTTGGGAAGAAAACAGGGATGCCGAATCAGAAAGGTTCAAAAGGTCCTAATTCCAAATACATCTACAATTACTGTAAAGAACCAGGGCACTGGAAGAATGATTGTCCTAAGAAGAAGAGAATGCATGAAAAGAAAGGGAGTGTCGGTGGTTCTGCAGATGTGGCTTTGGTTGCAGCTGGACAGTCTCATCGTAATGAAGTGTGGGTTCTTGATTCTGGGTCATCGTACCATATTTGTTCTAAAAGGGAGTTTTTCTCGACCTATGAACAGATAGATGGAGGAAATGTTTCCATGGCACACAATGTTGTCTTCAAAGTTATTTGAACTGGCTCAGTCAGGATACGGACAAATGATGGGGTATTCTGCACCTTGAATGAAGTCAGGCATGTTCCACAGATGATGAAGAATCTGATATCATTGAGTCTTCTTGACAACAAGGGTTTCAGTTTCAAAGTTGAAGGTGGAGTTATGTATGTCTGTGAAGGTTCAAAGGTGGTCCTAACAGGCCTGAAACGTGGTACCTTATATTATCTACAAGGTTCCACTGTGACTTTTTATGTTGATGTTGCATCATCCGAGGTTCAGACCACGAATATGACCAGGCTGTGGCATATGAGCCTTGGTCATACGAGAGAAAGAGGGATGTAAATTTTGTCAAAGCGGGATCTTCATTCTGGTATAAAGTGAAGAGTCTTGAATTCTGCGAGCATTGTGTGTTTGGGAAGTTTCATCGCATCAAGTTCCCAAATAAGGCCATTCGTCAGACCAAGGGGACTCTTAACTACATTCATATGGATTGTTGGGGTCCGTCACGTGTTGAGTCTATTGGAGGCCACATATATTTTGTGTCTATGATTGATGAATACTAAAGGATGACTTGTGTGGCAGAATGCATGAGTCAGACATTGCCGGAGAGAGCGAGATGCATGCTCTCAAATGCTGTTTTGGCTAGAAAGTTCTGGGCAGAAGCAATAAACACGGCGTGCTATCTGATTAACTGTGGTCCTCACACTGGCATTGATTGCAAGACACCTTATGAGGTATGGTCTAATAAACCTGCAGATTATTCATTGTTGAAGGGTTTTGGGTGTACTGTTTACTATCACGTTAGTGAGGGTAAATTAGAACCAAGAGCTAAGAAGGGTATATTTGTTGGCTTCGAGGATATAGAATCTGGTCACCTTCAGAAAATAGAGTTATATTTAGCAGGAACGTGATTTTTGATGAGAATTCTGTTCTTAACCCCGCTGTGAAGTCCATTGGTGCAGAAAATTATAGTAGTGTTGATAAACAGGTGGAGATGCAAGTCACTCTCAATGAGAGTAAATCACAACTCCAAGGTGGATAAGATCAACATACTATTGTTGAAAGCACAAGTTCAGTTGTTCATCTAGAATCTCGCCAGACAAGCATAGCTATTGATAGAGCTATGCGATACGGTTTTGAGGATATGGTGACTTATGCATTACAAGTCGCTGACAAGGTGGAAGAGGAAGAACCATCTGTAGGTGAACCATTCACATACAGAGAGGCTGTTTCAGGTAGTGAGTCATGTAAAATTCGAAGGTCTATGGATTTAAAAATAAGTCACAGATTTACGATGTTGTTAACAATGTTTAACAACACTGGTTAACAACATCTACCAGAGTAAGATAATAATATGCAGTGGAAAATAAATTTTAGAACACGGTTTAAACAAATTCAGTTCACAAGTAAAAGTACTTGTGAACTTGGGTGTACAAATCCGAAAACTATATTACTTTCTTGTTTTTCGATCAATACAAAAATATTAAGTAATATATGAAAATTAAAGTATCAAAACACATGATACTAAATACTTGTCGCCTAGGTTGATCAAGCTCTTCTCCGTTGGTCACGCAACTTTGAATAACTTGTCTATCTCGAACAATGGCTCCAAGTAGTCTTCGTGTTCTTCAGTCCTTGCCGTGCGTCGATCTTCTCTTCTCAAATTCCCGTGCATAAAAAATTCATCCAGCTTTAGGATTCTATTGTCTTAAATAGACAATCCTAAAATCCTAAACTAGGTAAACAAATAAAAACAAATCCTAAATACAATCTAAGAAACTAATAAAGTCTTAAACATAAACTAGGAAACACAATATATTCCTAAATCTAGTTTCCTAACTTATTTTGTGCCCAAGAAAGGCAAATAACAAAATAGGAATTATTGCCAAGAATAAATTCCTCAACAATCTCCCCCTTTTGCCTTTCTAGACAAAACACTACGATGCAATCATAAATGAAACTAAAATACTAACTCCCCCTAAGTTAGAAAACTCCCCCTAAACAAAACATCCAATGTTGTTAAAACTCAAACCAACATTACATAGAAACATTGTTCAAAATAACACTTAATCAAAACAAATCAAAAAGGAACTTATTGACTTCGAACCCTCTTCGAACGACGAGGGGATGTCGAAGTTCCTTCACCCCTTTCCTTCCTCTTCCTCTTCTGCATTCGCATCATTCTCCTCAAAGCCTTATCGCGAGCGCGAATTCTCTTCCTTCGCTTTTCCTGAGCAAGACTCGCCAAGGCTTCGGCAGCAACAGCATCTGCACCATCAGTAGCAACAACATCTGCACCATCAGCTCCATCTCCAACAACATCACCTTCAGCAGCAGAAGCAGCAGCATCTTCAGCAGTGTCAGCGTCTTCAACATCTTCAGTAGCGTCATCCTCTCCCCCTTTTTGACCAGAAAGCGAAAGGGCCTTCAAGAGAGAGCTACGAAGAGCCTTCATCTGAGTCATCTGCAAATCAATAGAAGCGACATGGGCACGAAGGACCTGCCCAGAAATGTGAACCATGTTGGGATCGCCCCTCCCCACATCACTAGCAACATCACCCTGAAGCGGTGCTTGCCAAGGCAGATCAATGACCCCGACACCAGTAACATGTTGACCTCTCAAAGCAAGCCAATCAGGTTCACCCGTGAGCACATCATCTGGACGAAGCGTCAACCCTTGGTTCTTGAGCAAGCTGAAAATCAAAGATGGAAAACACAAAGAGGCCGCAGAATTCGTGGCGGCAAACCTAGCAATAGTGTCAAAAACATGCTGGCCAAAACTGAACTTATCTCCCCTCCCAAGCCTAAATAAGAACTAGGTCTGAGGCCGCGTAACACATGTCGTGTTCTTGGAGGGGACCCAGTTGCAAATAGCCACTTTGTGCAAGATAGAGTAGAGAGAAGAGAGCCTAGTGCTCGGCAACTGTTCAAACCAAGAATGCACCATACTACCCGACAAAAAAGAAATAAATTTATCCATATTATCCACATCAGAATCACCCCGAAATGGATCAGTGCCAAACAATTCATCAATTAAATCAGGGGTGAAACTAAACACTCGACCACGCACAAACACTTGGCCATAGTTCACAGACTCCAAATCAACAATAGGCGGCAAAATATTTGTATAAAACTCGGCCACAATATCCCGGACAAAAGGCATGGCAGTTGAAACTGTGGAGTACATACCTTTGTGTTGAAGAAAAGCGATGAGGTTGTGCTTCTCAAACAGTTCAACTGGGACACGGCGCTCTGCAATCATGTGTCGGGTCCGGTACTCATCAAACAACTCAGCAACTTCAGTAGTCAGAAACTCCTCAGAAAAAGGATCCATATCCTCAAGCTCAAGTACCGAGTAGGAGTGTCTGTGGAGGACTGGGAGTGTGCACAAGCATCGGAAGTGGATGGCGTGGGATCTCGAGAAGCAATCGGAACAGAAGCAGCGCTGGAGGATGAAACAGACGGTGAATGATGTGATGTTGGTATGGGAGAACCAACATGAGTAGCAAAATCGTCCTCCATAGCAACTTTCTTTTTCTTCTTGTCTTTCTTGCATGCATTCAGAATATCTCGAAGAGGGACATCAAACGAAGAATCAGGGGAATACTCAAACAAATCTCGATCAAACGCAGGTTGATCCTCATGAACCGGAGACGGATGAGGAACATCGGCAGCCAGTTTGGCGGAGCTGGTCACTTCGCCGGTGATATAATCCAACACAGTGTAGGGAGGGGAGGAATACTCAGTTGCAGTGGACTTAGGAGAGACCTTGACTTTTTCCAGGCTAGGTCTCCTGTCGGCCTTCCGCACAAGCTGTTTCCGGTGAGTAAACTTCTTCTCTGGTAAACTCGGGGCAGAAGAAAGCGGCGGCTCGAACCTTTCAACCGGAGCAGCCGGAACAAAATCTTCATCATTAGGGTCGGACATCACAGTGACATCCTCCTGGAGGTTCATATGTTCAATAGGCACATGGCGGAGCGGCCCAGCCTTGCTCTTCGGTACTGCGGGGGGCACAACACCGGGAGGAATATTGCGCAGGCGCCTCGACCTTTTCAGAGTAGGATTCCCCATGCGCCCAAAAGTCTCAGCAAAAAATGCCAAGTTGGGGGGATTATCAACATCAATTTCGTTCCCAGACTGTCCTGGGAACACTTTCGAAACAGGAACGACGTCAATCGGTGGCGAAATTGGAACAACAGCGCTGGAATCTTTTGCCGGCGAGGGTGGTGGCGATGTTGATAGCGGTGGTGGGATGGAAGAGGTACCACGACCGATTTCTTCGTGAATATCCATCCCACCAACTCGAACATAGGTTGCAGAGACCTGTTCGCCAGTGCGGCGAAGTTCTGCCGGTAATTCTGGGACAGACGAAGGCGACGGCGGGTTTGACATCCTGCAGATTCTCAAAAGCACACGAGGAAAAACAAGAAAATCGAGAGGATTTGAGAAAGATAAGGAATTTTGAGAGTTTAATTCGCAGAGCGTTTGAGTTGTGATCAAACGGTAAAAAAATTCAGGTTTTTATGCCCAAGAAGTGACCGTTGTAGTAGGAGAGAGAAAGTAAAAATAAAAGGAAAAAATCCCTAATTTTCACTACTTGCGGATTTTAGGTTTTAAAGGCCACTCCCACTTAGATTAGGCTACGTGATTAAATAACAAACCCATTATCTTCCTCTTTTTAAAAAAATAAAATAAAATTTCACAACCCATTTTACAAAATCGGCCGAAAATTCAAAGCTGAAATTTATGAACCATCAGCCCAATAGTACCAATCTTGTGCAATGTTAATTTTCACTCACCAAATTCACCTCGTTATTACCTGTCCAGCCGTCCGATTTTAACTCCACTGAAACACTTAGTTAGCTCAACTCAAAACAAAATTAAGAGATTTCAAGAAAGACAAGAACACAAGTAACACACGCACAGCAAGATAGCATCTTCACAAAGTATGAATGTCCTATGGGATGCCTAAAAAACATGACCTAAAAGAATATAAAAACAAATAGTGATCTCAGTGACTTGATCCAATGTTGCTTTTTATTACTAACAACATTATAAACCAACATTGACTCAGGTGAAGTCAATGGAAACTTACCCCTTAACCCAAGTTAATGACTACGTCAAGATCTCTCAAGAAGGTAATATTTAAAGATTGGATCATTTTGTATCCATATTTTATTCATCCTTGAAGGGATTTGAATCTTTTAATCTTCAGCAATTTCTGTTAAAAACCTCTTGTTTTTGGACCTGGGAGAAAACTAGTTTCTGCGGGCAAGTCCCATAATCACCTAATTGAAGAGGTTGGTTCTTTTTGCCATCACTTTTATTGCAACACAGGACCTTATCGAACTTTCAATCAAACTCAATGCATTAGAAATATGTATGAAAAGAAAGATAAAAATGCATGCAAAATTATACAGATGTTGTGACTGATATTGATATTAGGTGTCACAACACCACAAACCAACATTGGTTCAGACAATGCACATACCGAGATCTCTTCTCAAACGAGAGAAGGTCTCGAAATCTAATGCCTTAGTGAAGATGTCAGCAAGCTGATTATCTGTTCCAATATGCTCAAGGCTAATAATCTTCCTCTCAACTAGGTCTCGAATAAAGTGGTACCTTATGTCAATGTATTTGATTCGAGAATGCTGGACTGGATTTTTTGAGATGTCAATGGCACTAGAATTGTCACATAGCACGGTCAAGATACTACTGTGCAGACCGTAGTCCTCTATCATCTAGTTCATCCACAGTAATTGTGTGCACACACTTCCAACTGCAATATACTCGGCTTCAGCTGTAGAAAGAGAAATACAATTTTGCTTTTTGTTGTACCAAGAGATCAAATTGTTACCCAGAAAAAAACACCCCCCAGTAGTACTCTTTCTATCTACCACATTTCCAGCCCAATCCGAATCAGTGTACCCTACAAGTTCAGTACCCGTATCTTTTATGTACCACACACCTAGTTCAGTTGTACCAGCAATATACCTAATTATTCTTTTAACTGCTTTTAAGTGTGACTSTTTTGGATTAGACTGATATCTAGCACATAAGCACACACTATACATAATATCTGGTCTACTTGCTGTCAAATACAACAAACTCCCTATCATACTTCTATACATGGTGTTATCACACCCTTACCAACATCGTCTCTCGACAGCTTCACAGTTTTTCCCAGCGGCGTTTTCTTGTGAGTTTCACTTTCTAAACCAAACTTTTTAACTAAGTTCTTAGCATATTTAGCCTAGGAAAGGAAAATACCGTCATCAAGCTGTTTGATTTGTAAACCAAGAAAGTATGAGAGGTTACCTTCCATGCTCATCTCGAATGTATCGGACATCCGAGTAACAAACTCCTTGACCATCTGCTCGTTAGTGGATCTAAAAATAATATCATCCACATAAATTTAGACGATTAAGATGTGCTTATTGGATTTAAGAGGGAATAAAGTTTTATCAACTTCCCCTCGTCTAAAGTTCAATTAAAGCAAATGTTGAGTTAGCCTTTCTTACCAAACTCTTGGAGCTTGTTTTAAACCATAAAGAGCCTTTTTCAGTTTTAAAACAAAATTTGGTTTTTGAGGATCCACGAATCCTTTAGGATGCTCAACATACACTTCTTCACTCAAGACTCCATTTAAAAAAGCACTCTTAATGTCCATTTGATTCAATGAAATCTTCATATAACAAGCAACAGAAAGCAAAAGCCTTACCGACTCAATCCGGGCAACTGGGGCAAAAGTTTCATCAAAATCGACTCCTTCAATTTGCGTATACCCTTGTGAAACAAGTCGAGCTTTGTTCCTCACAATGTTGCCAGCCTCATCATTCTTGTTCTTGAATATCCACTTTGTTCCCGGCACGTGGGAATTTTCTGGTCGTGGCACTAAATCCCAAACGTCATTTTTGGCGAACTGATCCAGCTCTTCTTGCATTGCCTGAATCCAGAACTCATCCTTGAGTGCATCCTCCACTCGCTTGGGCTCTATTTTAGAAAGATACAAAGACTCACGAATCTTAGAACAATTAGTAGACAGACATACGTACCTGACCATCTCCTTGAAATTAATCTGTCTCTGTCTTGTACTCCTTTCGTCTAAATCACCGATAATTTGGCCCACTGGGTGGTTTTTTTGGATTCTGGATGGAATATCCCTTTGATGAAGATCAATGGGATCAACTGGATCTACTTCTTCTGAATCAGAATCAGATTCTGCGACTTGGCTCGACGTTGGTTCTGATGTTGGTATCCCAGTAACAACATTGGTATCAACATCACTCAATTCTCTGGGTTCAGCACCTGCATCTTTGTTCTCAATACCTGCACTATCATCTGAAGGAGGAGTGACATTTTCTTGAGGATTTTGATCATAAACCAGATCATTATCCTCGGTAGGTTTGACTCCACTCGTTAGATCGTCGAACTTGACATTTACTGACTTAAACATGCTTCGAGTTCTAAGGTTAAACAACCTATATACATGACTATTTTGGGAATAACCCATGAAAATGCACTTATCACTCTTTGATTCAAGTTTAGCTAGATGATTTCTATCGTTGAGCACATAGCAAATACATCCAAACACATGAAAATAGCTCAAGTTCAGTTTTTTACCCATCAATAACTCGTAGGGAGTAGCACATGAACCTGGTCTAAAGTAAGCCCTATTTGTAATATGACATGCAGTGTTCATTGCTTCGGCCCAAAAACATTTTGCAATTCCATTAGAAATGAGCATAGTTCTAGTCATCTCAGCAAGAGTCCTATTCTTACGTTCAGTTATGCCATTTTGTTGAGGGGTAATAGGTGAGGAAAATTCATGGCTTATACCCTCCGAAGTGCAGTATTTTGAAAAATATGCATTTTCAAACTCTTTTACGTGATTAGTTCTAATCCTACCAATGTTCACATTAAACCTCACACATAGCTTCTTTGCAAGTTTTTCTAAAGCCTCAAAAGTTTCAGATTTTTCTTTTAGAAATTCTACCCAAGTAAATCTAGAAAAATCATCAACAATAACGAATACATACCTCTTACCACCAAGGCTCTCAACCTCAAGTGGACCCATGAGATCCATATGTAGTAGTTCAAAGCAAGATGATGTAGTGAGACTTTGCTGGATTGGATGTGGTACTCTTTCCTGCTTTCCTTTCTGGCATGCTTCACACACAGGTATAATCTTGGTGTTGAGCTTAGGCAGCCCACTCACAACTTCTTCTTTGGCCAGCCTGTCCATCATCTTGTAATTCACATGTCCAAGCTTTTGATGCCACAACTCAGCATCACTTAATTGGGACAGTTTGCAAAAAGCATCACTTTGGATTTGGTAGCAATTATCTGAAGTCCTTTGACCAGTGAGAATACAAGGTCCATTCTCCTCATAGACTTCACACTTCTCACGGTTGAATTTGACACTAAAACCTCCATCGCATAATTGACTTATGCTAATCAAATTTGCAGTAAGTCCTTTTACCAGTAGCAGATTTTCAAGAGTCACAATGCCTGGAACATGGAGAGTTCCTTGGCCAACAATTTGGCCATTTGCGCCTCCACCGTACTTTACTTTTCCACCTCGAAATCTGATAATGTTGGAAAACAGCTCCTCGGACCCGGTCATATGCTTGGAGCATCCACTATCTAAATACCAGGATCCAGGGACATGAGACTTCAGGGAGGTGTGGATCATGTTACACTTGACGTTATTATTCTTGACCCACACTTGTTTGAATCTAGTATTGGTATTGATGTTGGTATGGCGGAAACCAACATTGAAATTAGCAGCCGCATTAGATCTCTGAAATTGTCTTCTCTCGCCTATGAACTTCCATCAAAAAGGCCGAATGTGTCCGGGCTCGCCACAATGATGGCACACGAACTGTCTCCTTCTCTTCTTATGTCGCTTTGGCAATTTCTGCTCCTGACTTGGCACTTGTGGTGGCTGATTTGGTTTAAATCCTATTCCTTGATTCGAGGTTTCAGGAAAGCTGATCTCCAAGATTTCATCAAGCTTCGCCTTGCCTTTGTTCAGACTTGAAATGGTTCCTTGGACCTTTGTCAACTCGGTTTTCGTCTTTTCTAACTCAGCATCCTTCTTGGTAAGAGATGTCTCCAAATGGACAATTATGTCCAGCTGATCATCCTTTTCTTTAGTCAGTTTCTCCACTTCTTTCACAAGAGCCTTGACCTTGAGAACCTGTTTTCCCCAGCTAACAAACAGTTTCTGGTGCTCAACACTTAGCAATTCGTACTCCTTTTGGTAATCAGTAGTTTCAGCATTCAAGCACATGATGTTGGTTTCAAGGATATCAACATGGACGTCGTCATCCCACATAACTTAGGTAAACAAGGATGGAATAGGATCAGTTGACTCGTAATCATTGACATCCTCAGTGAAGTCAGTAGCAACCATGCTTTTCTTCCTAAGAGTATTTGGACATTTATTCTTGTAGTGTCCCCATCCTTTACATTCATGGCATTGCACCTCACTGAGAGGTCTCGTGGGGTTGGATGCATTTGGGAGTGTGGATGTGGATTGAGATCTGGGAAGAGTACGTCCAGTAAATTTTGGTGTAGACGCCTGTGGTCTGGTCTTCGTACTTGAGCCTCCAAGCTATTCTTCTTCTTCAAGAAACTATTGAAACGTTGGGTGACAAACGACAATTCGTCTTCATCAAGCGTAGTGGATTCCATCTTTTTCAGAATTCCATTGAAATCAAATTCCTCATCATCTTCGTAGTTGTCTGGATTAGCGTCTGAAGAGAAGGCAACATTCTTCTCTTTTAAGTTGGAACCAAGGTGTTCCATCTCATACTGCTTAAGGTTTCGAACTAAGGTGTTGAAATCGATGTTATCAACATCTTTAGATTCTTCTATGGCAACCACCTTCATATTATATTTTTTCGAAATAGACCTCAGCAGTTTTCCTACAAGACGAGAGTTAGTTATTGCCTCACCAAGTTCTCTGCACTCGTTTTTGATGTCTGATAATCTCATGGAGTAGTCCATGATCGACTCTTTCTCATCCATTCTCATCGCTTCAAACATAGACAACAACATTCTAAGACATGATTTCTTCACGCTCGCAGTTCCTTCACACACGCTTTGGAGTGAGTCCCATGAGTCCTTTGCTGAGTCACAATTCTTGATGACTCTGTAGTAACTTGCATCTACATAACCACACAAGGCGTTGATGCATTTAGAATCCCAAATCGCAGCAGCCACTTCGTCAGCAGTCCAGTCTTCCTCTTTCTTGGGAATGGTGTCGCCTTCACCATCAGTGACACGTGGCTTTTTCCATCCAACGAGAATGGTATTCCATGCTCGTTCATCAATGTTTTTTAAGTGCCAACGCATCCTCTGCTTCCAGAGAGAATAACTTTCTCCGTTGAGAATCGGTGGCCTTGGGTTGCCTTGAGCATCCATAGCACCTAAAAATAAGGATCAGTACTTAAAAGGTTAAGTAACCCGCTCTAGATGCCAATTGTAAAATTCGAAGGTTTATGGATTTAAAAATAAGTCACAGATTTACGATATTGTTAACAATGTTTAACAACACAGGTTAACAACATCTACCAGAGTAAGATAATAATATGCAGCGGAAAATAAATTTAAAAACATGGTTTAAACAAATTCAGTTCACAAGTAAAAGTACTTGTGAACTTGGGTGTACAAACCCGAAAACTATATTACTTTCTTATTTTTCGATCAATACAAAGATATTAAGTAATATATGAAAACTAAAGTATCAAAACACATGATACTAAATACTTGTCGCCTAGGTTGATCAAGCTCTTCTCCGTTGGTCACACAACTTTGAATAACTTGTCTATCTCGAACAATCAATGGCTCCAAGTAGTCTTCGTGTTCTTCAGTCC
>BMAC01000099.1:694534-706359 GCA_014905375.1 Phtheirospermum japonicum | reverse complement strand
GAAGGAGGGGGTTGACTATAATGAGATATTCTCACCAGTGGGTCAGACACACTTCCATCAGAGTGTTACTAGCAATGGTTGCACAACAGGATTTAGAACTTGAGCAACTGGATGTGAAGACAGCTTTTCTACATGGAATGCTCGAAGACGATATCTACATGACTCAACCAGAGGGGTTCCAGGTTCCGGGAAGGAAGATTATGTTTGCAAGTTGAAGAGGTCCTTATATGGGCTAAAGCAGTCTCCAAGGACAGTGGTATAAGAGGTTTGACAGTTACATGATCCAGTTGGGATACAACAGGAGTCCACATGATTGTTGTGTGTATCACAACAAAGCAGATGATGGTTCCATGATCTATCTCGTTCTGTATGTGGATGATATGCTCATAGCTGCGAAGTCCAAGTCTGATATTCAGAAGCTGAAGGATCTGCTCAGTGCTGAGTTCGATATGAAGGATTTGGGTGCTGCCAAGAAAATTTTGGGCATGGAGATATATAGGGAAAGAGAAAAGAAGAAGCTCTTCGTGTCACAGAAGAGTTACATTGAGAAGATCTTGTCTAGATTTGGCATGTCTACCGCCAAGCCTATTGATACCCAAGTGCTACAAATATTCATTTATCCGCTGATTATACACCGAAGTCTGTAGCTGAGCAGGAATACATGTCTCGAGTCCCATACTCTAATGCAGTAGGGAGTTTGATGTATGCTATGGTCTGCACTAGACCAGATCTTGCACATGCTGTGAGTGTAGTCAGCAGGTTCATGGGACGACCTGGAAAGGAGCATTGGCAAGCTGTGAAGAGGATTTTTCGTTATCTTAAAGGTACGTCTGATGTTGGTCTCTTGTATGGAGGTGATGCTCATGGTTCTGTGACTGGTTACTCTGACTCTGACTATGCTGGAGATGTTGATAGTAGAAGATCTATGACTGGTTATGTCTTCACTCTTGGTGGTTCTGTTGTTAGTTGGAAGGCAACTCTACAGGCTACAGTTACTCTTACTACAACTGAAGCAGAATATATGGCACTGGCAGAAGCTGCTAAAGAGGGAATTTGGTTGAAAGAACTTGTAGGTGATCTTAGTCTACATCATGATCAAGTTATTGTGTTTTGGGACAGTCTGAGTGCAATCTGTTTGACTAAGGATCAGGTCCATCATGAGAGGACCAAACATATTGATGTGAGGTATCATTTTCTGAGGAATGAGCAGAGAATCAAGGTGATGAAAGTAGGTACTGCTGATAATCTTGCTGACATGTTCACTAAGCCAATCCTACATAGCAAGTTTCGATATTTTCTGAACTTGCTAAAAGTCAAAAGCTGTTAGATGTCCAAGGAGGGCAAATCTGAGGCAGAAAGAAGGAGTCTGTTTATCTGACACTGTAATGATGCATTTGCAAGGAAGATTCAAGTCAAGGTGGAGATTTGTTGATATGTCTTGAATCTCTCGCTTTGGTGTGTCGAGTCGGGGGGGGGGGGGGAGAAGTCTCCTTGCCTGGGGTTCGGGGGGACGGAGATGCCCCCGACCCGACGATATACAGTTTGGGGCCTTAAACCCAACTTTGGTGTATTATCTCAATACTATATATATGGTCTTTGAGATCAGAAATCTGTAACCCTAATCAGTTAATAAAATTTTTTCTTCTCTCTGCCCGTGGACGTAGCCAATTTGGTAAACCATGTAAATCTGTGTCTTCTTTACGTTTTCTATTTTCTATTTTTAATCCTATTCATTCATAACACTTTTTATGACAACTTTTGGTATATTGAAATAAACTAGAAGAACTTGTACTTTGGCCGCCGGCGGTAGATGAAGATGAGAAGTTTAGTTGTGTTTGAGAGCTACCAGAGCCATGTTTGTCGGGATGCTTCTTCTCCATGTGGTATTTGAGCGACCTGTAACCTCTATTATTTTAGAACCGAAGGCATAATGAGCCTTGAAATAATTTCATTGCGCCTGAGGTTCGCTGTCGACCGTCGTTCTTGTGAAATGCAATCGGAAGATGGGGGGAAACAAATTTTCTCGATTTCGATTGAGGCGGTGACATATGACCCGCCACTCCCTCCTCATCTTCATTCAAGTTGCCGGCGGCCGGTGGTTCGGATTCTTCGGAGTTAGGTAATTTATCTTCAAAATTGGTTTGAGGTTGCGAACCGAAGTTGATTTGATTATATAGGTTCTCAACTTCTTCCGCCATCATCTCATCGAAAACATAATCTTCGGCAACGGCTAAAGATTCTCGTCGAGGTTGAGGATCTCGACGAGAAGAGTTTGGAGTATTGGTATTGACATTACGAGAAGAGTTTGTCATAGTAATATTATAAAAGAGAATTAAGTTAAAAGAGATTAAGAAGAATAAGAATATTATTGATATTATTTTTTGCACAAATTAGAAACTTGATTTGAAACTTGAAAATATAAGAGAAGAAGAATAGTAGAGATGAATTGGTGTAAGATGGTGTTGGAGAGTGGGGTATTTATAGGTGTCAAAATCTATTAAAATAAATAAATTTTTTTTTGAAAAAGTAGACGTTAACCGGTTAAACCGGTTAACCACCAACGACTACTTTTTGGTTTGAATTTCAGCCGTTGATCTTCAACGGCTAGTTGATCTCAGTCGTTGATCTTAAACGGCTCTCAACCGCGGCGGTTAAAACGCCAAATTTTTTTAAAAAAATGCCGGTTAATCGGCGGTTACGATTAGGTGGTTAGGTTAACCGTAACCTAACCGCAGACGACCGATTGACGGTTACAGTTATAACCGTGACCGCCAGTCAACGGTTAACCTGTACTAGTTATTAATTGCACGGTGTGGTCGGGGCGTGGCATAATTGCCATCCCTAATCTAGAGTTATTAATTTCTCTGTTTTTTATTTGTAATTCCGTGTGTGTATTAGCAATAGTTTGTGAATATTGGAAGTAGTTTGTAAATATTTGTCTCTCTGTGTTTAATGTTGGTATTACTTATTAACAATTAGTCCGTATTGTTGAATAATAATAATAAAAAATAAATAAATAAATAAATAATATAGCAGTATATCTTTCAAACTCTATATGAAAAACATGCATCTCGTCTGATGATTTACAGTGTCAGGTTGAACATAGTTCAATCGATCGATTCAGCACTCTTTCCGACGAAATATTATTGTTCATATTGTCTCTACTGACCTTGGAGGACGCGGCCAAGACTAGCATACTTTCTCGTCGATGGAGATACTTATGGAGCTTCACACCAACGCTAGATTTCGACGGTACATCCTTATTATGGAAAGTGGCCTCCATAGTGAAAACGAGCAGTGTACCTTTAAGTATGTATTTTACAGGAGCTTTAGATAGAGCTTTAGAAAGAGCATTAGAGGAGCAAAGGCGCAATTATGTCCGATGGGTCGATAGTGTTATAGTGTCACATAAGGCATACACTGTTGAGAAATTCCGATTGTTCTTCAATCTAAATAAACTCCATCAGGAACGTATCGATGAATGGCTGAGACACGCTCTGGCTAGGAAGGTTCGGATGCTTGAGTTGGACTTGACGAATGATTGTTGTAGGGGTGGCCGTGAGTATTACCAGTGTTATACTTTTCCCTATGAACTCTTGCGTGATGACTCGGTTGATTTTAAGTTCATCGAGAAATTATGCACGCATTATGTAATGTGAAGTGCGAAGCCGTTGAGTTCTTTTTACGCAACTGCCCTCGCCTTGAACACTTATCGATTTGTCGATCCGGAGACCTTAAGACTTTGAAGATTATCAGGCTGTTTCCGGCGTTGAAACGCGTGGAGATAAGTTTGTGCCAGGCGCTCGATTCGTTTGAGATTCGTGATTCGGGTGTTGTGTATCTGAAGTACGAAGGCAAAAAGATACGACCTTTTGTTCTCGAGAATGTTCCGTTGCTTACCGAACTTTGCATTGAGGGATCGATAACTCATTCAATGGGGAATGTGCTTTCACTTTTTTCAAGCCTCCTTCCACAGTTTGAGTATTTAAGGATATTTAATGACATTGGTAGCTTGTCGAGTAAGGATATTTAATGACATTGGTAGCTTGTCGATTGCGGTAATAAAATTGTGATGATGCCTATTGCTTTTTGTGTTTTCGAGAACACAATCCAGCTTGATCCCTATTTCTTTCTTTTGTCGTTTCAGGAAAGTGAATTGTTTTATTCAGGTGCAAAACTGACTTGTCTTAAGGAATTGGTGGTGAAATATTGGGCTGGTTCGGAACATTCTTGGCTGCCTCTTGCAAATTCTATACGTGCAGCACCTTACTTTCAAAGATTTGTAGTGGAGGTAATTATTTGTGGGTCATGTTCGTTTTATGGAATTCTTAGTGATCTTCGGTGTCAACTTATTTCTGCAAATTCTTTAATGATTTTGAAATGATGATTGTGAGTTTTGTGGTAGGCATGGCATCGTTTGCCTATCATATATGAGAGGAAGTTTGAAAAGATTGAGGGTTCGTATCCACACCTCAAGGAAGTAAAGTTTGTTGGTTATAGTGGTGCGACCAGACAACTAGAGATAATTATGCAGATCTTGCATGGTGCAACTTCATTGGAGAAGATTATTGTCGATCCTGTTGGTCTTATAATTGGGAGCCCTCTTATCCTCCATAAGAAGATATGCATGCAACGTATTATCGATGGCCAAACTGACGCCAGAGCTCGAGCCAAGCAACAACTTCCGGAGATAGTGCCTCCGGGTATTCATTTGGAGATCCTTTAGTGCTACCTAAGCTAAGCTAAGCAACAATATTCATAAATCACCAGAAACACTATTTTTGATAGCTTTACCTTCCATATATCAATGATTTCGGCCAAAAAAATTATGGAATATTTTATTGTTATTTTTATTTTTGGTAGTGTTCTGTGCAATTTTGAAGTTGCCTTGGGTTTGTTTTTTGCATGCAAGTTTTATCGTGTGTACATAACTAAACATCACAAATTAATTTATAATAAGGTCCCATAAGGGATTTTCTTTTTGGACAGGGAATTATTAAAAAAGCTTACTAATCTAGAAATGTCAAGAATAACATGGAATCATAAATACATGATCAGGAAAGGCCTATATTGTTATTGAAATAAGTCAATGGTAACAAGGCGACCATCCAAAACCCTGGAATGAAACTTCACCAGAAATCCTCCTCGCGTGCATCTGTCTCGAGAGAGCATCTGCAGCACCATTAGCTTCCCGAAAAACATGCAAAATGCAGAACTGAACCGTCACCAGGGGACCGTCAACAAGCGTGTGTTGGAAATCAGGCCAGCAGCACACAGAGCTATATTAGGAAGGGGAAACATTGTCTTTCTTGTTATTGATTAAAGGTGTTCTAGCCAAATACATATATAGAGCTAAACCCTAGTTCACAGGCTGTACACCACAAAACACACTACAACGGATACAAAGAATGAGCCCTTGATAAAGGATAGCTACACACTAAACAAAGGGTGGAGATTACTCCAAAATAAGAGGTGGAGAATGCACCCGTACATGTCCTGCATGAGCTCATGCAAACGTCCAAAAATTGAGCTGAGGGTTTACACAATGCCACTTGTAATGCTGAGATGAAAAGGCTGTGCTGCTGAGCTGTCAAGGGCTGATTAGGATAGTCTAACAGCGTGCATCGAATATAGAAACCATATAAGTAGAGTTCGATTCGTGCCAAATAAACTCCTAACCCTATCCAAGGCAGTCTTGGAAGTGAAATCGCGGCCTCAAGTTCTGCTAAGAAAGTGAATGATGTGCCAAGTCTTCGAGTGAAATCTCACATTCAAACACTAAAGTATCACACTCCACAGACGTAAACAGAATAACCGAGCACTCGAGGACATAATGGTCCAAAGACTCAAATCGCCTCCAAACAAAATGAATACAACACAGTCCTAAAAAAAGCTCGTCGCTGATATATATTATGGATGTCTGTATTCTAGTATGGAATTCTAAAAGTATGGGATATTGAATTCCACATGCTAATTAAGATTGTAGTATGAGTTTTTGTTAATCAAGAAGTCGAAACACTATGGTATACCAACATTAATAATCATTCAATATCTTGGTACATGAGAATACAAAAAGAAAAGAGGGACAACCTCGATTATACTATAGTGTCAAATAAAATATTTCACCACTATGACTACAATAATATCAGTTTCAGACAAAATATAAGCAAATAAAATATTTTAACGTCACTGCAACTTTCACTTGTTTATTATAATTTATTTATCAATTTAAATCTTGAATCTTCTCACTTTGTCAATTCAATTCAGAATTTTTCGTGTTAGCAATCTCGTGACATTAGGTGTTTAGAAACAATTGCGTTGCGCTAATATCCGTCGTTGCTATTGGTGCTACAAATATTGCAAGAACTTGTTCCAACTTTGTCATTGGTATTTGTGTAACACAAAATCCAACGACATGTTGTTCCAATGTTGACGTTGCTAAGTTAGTAATTCAATGAACATGTCGTTGCTATTAGTGTTACAAAAACTACAAGGACATGTACCAATTTTTTCGTTGGTAAGTTATTAATGCATCGAATGAAGTTGTTGCAAATAGTCATTGCTATTGGGGTCAAACAAATTGCAACAACATTTTCTCCCTTTTTTTTCGTTGGTAAGTTATTAATGCAACAAATGAAGTCGTTGCAAGTAGTCGTTGCTATTGGTTAAAACAAATTGCAACAACATTTTGTCCCAATTTTGACGTTTCTAAGAGAGTTACGCATCACATAAAATTAAAATTACACCCAAAATATTAATTTCACCATTAGAGTCGTCAAAACAAATATACAAAAGGTAACTAACATGAAGATCAACCATGCTCGTTTTTGTCCGGACCCATTTTGAAGTGCATTTATATATATAAAATATATCCAATTCACGTTGAATTAGAATTAAACCCAAAATACTAATTTCATCATTAAAGTCATCTAAACAAAAATATATAAAAGGTTGTGCACTTCAAACTAACCAAATTAACATGACGATCAATCATGTTCATTCTCTTCATGCTCGTTCTCGTTCAGATCCACATCATCTTCTTCATTATCATCTTCTTCTTCATTATCCTCTATTCTAGTTTTTGCCTTAAGTCGTGCAATTTCCTTTGACATCTTCTCGACCTTTCAAATAAGAAATTTTGAAGAGACATACATTAATTAGAGTTGTCATATAAATTTGATGGACATACATCAGACTCATCATAATACAAAACAAAAATATCAGATTCATGCGCAATCATGCGCAAGTTTCCTGTACGAATATCAGATTTATATTATTCATAATAGTCTGATTATTCATGTACAAATATCAGATTGTAGGTATTCATGTGCAAGTTCATGTTACAATATCAGATTGTAGGTATTCATGTGCAAGATCATGTGCAACATTAGATTCATGAACAGATATCAGAATAAGTAGAATAAGAAAACTGTACAGACATCAGATTAAGTAAACTCTTGTCGGGCAGCCATATATTAAACATATTAAGTAAAATGTAAAAAAAATTCATTTAAGAAAAAATAAACAACTACCATTGTTCAAATTATTTATGGGTATGATATGATTTCAAACAACAACTACAATTCAAATTATTTCTTTAAAATATATGGCAAGAATTTTTGGAAAGGCTTAAAACAAAAGGAAAAAGAAAATCAAAGAAAAAAAATTACCTGTTTCATAAGAATGGAAACTTCTAGGGGGACATATTCCGCCGAACCACAGGATGATTCAGGATGATCATGAGTAGTGAATGATCTAGACCCCTTGAGGATTCGGCCGACACCACGTTCATAGCCTCGTCATTTGAGAATCGAAGTGCACTACAACTATAGAGTACAGAATACCATTTGTAAAGTAACTAAATGGAACTCTTGAAGAAGGAAAACGAACATCTCCCATCGACGACTGGATATTATTTGTTCTTTCAAAATTATTATGTCAGCGTTGTATTGAACTAGATTCAAATAACTCTGTATCTTCTACAAACATAATAGTTGTATGAATTGTGATGAAAATAATAAATATAACCCTTGAAATTGAAATAGAGTTACCAAACAAATCTTTGTGAATATATCATAATACCGAAGATGAATATCAATAAACATTCAAGCGAATTTACAGGTTGTTAAACACCACAGGCAGACCATAACTTAGTATAACAAGATAGTTAGGAATATTTTCTAAATATATCATAAACAAAAGATCAACAAATGAAATAAATATTTAAAAAATCAGTAAATGTGGATATATGATTCAGAAATACCTTAGTAGAAATCTCACACATTATATTATATTCAATGTATTAATAGAACTTTGTAAGTATAGATATCACACATCTCTTTGTTGTATCTAATTTCAATAACATAGATAATGTGTATTTCGTATCGTTTCTAATCATAGATCTGTATATTGAACTAACATCACACACATGATGAAAATTAGCAGATGTTAAGGATATTATTCTTGGGAATAATCCTTATTTAGTTGTTTGCCTTTCTTGGGCACAAAATAAGTTAGGAAACTAGATTTAGGAATATATTGTGTTTCCTAGTTTATGTACAAGACTTTAATTATTCCTAGATTGTGATTAGGATTTGTTTTTAGGTATTTACCAAGTTTAGGACTTTAGGACTCTTCTATTTAAGACAATACAAAGCCAAGAGAAGAAGTGACCTTGGATCGATCTTTAAGCACGGGATCTTGAGACGCAAGGCACGACGCAAGACGCACAAGAAAAGAAGAACATGAAGAACTACTTGGAGCCAACGTTCGTGATAAACAAGATCATTGAAGTTGCGTGACCGACGAAGAAGATCTTGCCATTCCGGCAACAAGTACTTAGTATCAAGTTTCTCGATATTTAGTTTTCATATATTACTTTATATTTTGTATTGAACTTAAAGAGAAAGTAATATGGTTTTCGGGTTTGTACACCCAAGTTCACAAGTACTTTTACTTGTGAACTGAATTTGTTTAATCGTGTTCTCGTATTTTAATTTCCGCTGCATAATTTTAATTTACTCTGGTCGATGTTGTTAACTGATGTTGGTAACATTGATTAACAACATCGTGAATCTGAGAATTATTCATATATCCATAGACCTTCTAACTTTACAGCAGATATAAAGTGGTATAAAAATATTTTCAAATGATGCAACTTTATAACGTGTATAATATTACATGGAACCATAAACACAACTATTGTGTTCTCGTTTTGTACTATATCATATAACATCAACTGAAATATTAATAAATATATAATTAGTTGGTAGTGTAATAATGGTTACACGAAAAATATTTTTGTAATAGAACCACCAAAACACCAAAAACATTAACTGTTGGTGAACTAATAGTATCACTATGTAGAATTTCAATCTGCTCTTGAATTAATATTGCCTCCAATATTTACTAATTCTAGTATCAAATATCAATATATAAAATCAGCACTAATTATTCAAGTTTATATGAAATAATCAAATATAAAAAAACACTGCAAAATCCTCACAACGTACCATCAAGACTTATGTTTGACAGCTACCGCTTGTTTCCAATATGTGTAGACTCAGTAGTTTCCTTAATTTACTCCTACCCCAAAATCCCTAAGAAGACAGCTAATGAACTCTGTAGGTGTCAACCCTTCATTGTTATATGCTTTAACAGAGGTTACCAATGTGTTTGTAATGTCAAACATGACTTCAGCGTCTGCTACTTGTTCCCGGGGATTTTGTACTGAATGAATTAACATAGAAAAAGCAAAGTGTAAGGCAAGATATATGCTAGATCAAGATACATCAAGTTTCTCGTTCAGCGTAGTTAAAAATCATTCTTAATCAATTTCAAAATAGATTTAATAATAAATCAAACTCATAAATTTCAAGCTTGGATGGGGATTTAGCAAAATTTGTTATACTGCACTGCAGAAGAAAACTTCTTTATCTCCCAACACAACCACAACTGTTAAGAAACCATTAAAACCCTACCAAATGAGACAAATTCAATTTGGCCAATAATTACAGAAGTAAGAATTCAAGGAGGTCGAAATTACCAAATAAACATTATAATAAACAAACTCAAATTACCGCTAATCCGATTCTTAAATATGAGGTACTTCGACCGTAGAACCCTACGTTCAACGGCGCTGTCTTCAGGTCTGCTCTTATCGGTTGTACCTTGTTCTTCATTGATGTTCTGCTGAGAGTAGAATTGGATATACCTTGTTCTTCATTGATGTTCTCTGCGCTGCTCTGAGTAGTCCGGCTGCTACCGTTAATCATGTCCTGCTTAACTATTCACACCATTTCGTCGATTATTCATAAAATTAGATAGATACCTTATTTAATATTATTATGATTTGGTTACTTTTTTTAATTAAAAAAACCACCTTGGATTAGTTTCCTATTTTAATTATGTAGGAATCTTATTAACATAATTAGAATAGATACTCTAATTAATATTAAAATAATAAGAATTAATATTATATATATACATATATACATATATAATATATATATATATATATTTATAATCACTTATATGTTATTTTGATTTTCATTTTGAGTTGTTTTTTTAACTTTTTTTTTGTTTTTTTTCTTCATTTCGAATCCAACAATATGAAATTCGTCACGTTTTCTCAAAAAGAATTTGATCACTTTATATAATTAGATTATACAAAAATTTATATATATAATATTATATATTAAAGGAGAGGTCTGGAGAGAGAAAAAAAGATGAGTAGGAAAGAGAAAAAATGCCACGTAAATGTCATGTAGGATTATTTTCTTTTTTTAGTTATGTAGGTATTTTCTTAACATAATTATGATAGATACCTTATTTAATATTATTATGATTTGGTTTCTTTTTTTAATTAAAAAGACACCTTGGATTAGTTTCCTCTTTTAATTATGTAGGAATCTTCTTAATATAATTAGAATAGATACTCTAATTAATATTAAAATAATAAGAATTAATATTATATATATACATATAATAATATATATATATATATATATATATATATATAATCACTTATATGTTATTTTGATTTTCATTTTGAGTTATTTTTTAACTTTCTTTTTGTTTTTTTTTCATTTCGTATCCAACAATATCAAATTCGTCACGTTTTCTCAAAAATAATTTGATCACTTTATTTAATTAAATTATACAAAAATTCAAAATACAATATAATTTGATATTACTTTTATTGGCTATACAACATGTTTATAAAATATTATTACGATTCAACACTTTTTTATTTGAGTTGATCTCATAAAATTATGTATTTTGTTAATATCCCAAAAACTGCGTAAACAATACAAGTGCAAACCCAACACTAAGTGGAATGAACACTATGACATCAACAACAATAGATTTGGAAAAAGATCAACTAATTCGAAAATAAAAAAAGGGGAAGGACTACCTCTGAAAGCAAATGTTGCTAAACACGGTAATTTTGAAATCATTCATGTCATACTCAATTTCAATTGAAATTCAAAATTAAGTTTATTCTGTTAGGTATGCATTTATATTTTACATACTAAACCCCTTCAACATCATTTTAATATTTATATTTTATTAATACTTACACTATACATTTGCTCATTGTGCGGAGAAAAAAATTATCTTCACATGAAATTGTAGACCTACAATCCATGCTAGACAGTGAAAACAATAAAGAAAAAAACATGTAAGAGAGAAAAAAAGTCACATAGGATTATTTTTCTTTTTAAATTATATAGGAATTTACTTAATATAATTAGGATAGATATCCTAATTAATATTAAAAATAACAAGATCATATATATATATATATATATATATATATATAT
>BMAC01000099.1:675566-690887 GCA_014905375.1 Phtheirospermum japonicum | reverse complement strand
CCCGTGCGTTGCACGATAATTTTTTATTTTATTTTATTTAAAATAAAAAGAATTATTTAAAATGTATTAAAATATTTAAATAAGTAATTGTATATATGTATACTTAAGTAGAAATTTACTTAATATAATTATGATAAATACCCTAATTAATATTAAAAATAACAAGATCCTTTATATATATATATTATTTTATTTTTTGTTTTTTTTTTAATTGTGAGTCTAAATAATATCAAAAGTAATTTGACCACTTTTTTAAATTAGATTATATAAAAATAATAGCACAATTTAGTATTTATTTTATTGGCTATCAACGTGTTATCTATCAAATATTATTACCATTCAATACTTATTTTTTATTTGAATTGATCTCATAAATAATGTTTAATATTAATGATAATTTAGTTTTTTTTTAATTATGTAAGAATTTTCTTAACATAATTAGGATGAATACCCTAATTAATATAAAAAAATTAATAAGATCATTTAAATATATGTATATGTATATGTTATTTTAGTTTTTATTGTGAGTCCAATAATGGAATTTGTCATTTTTTCTCAAAAATAATTTGACCACTTTTTAAAATAAAATATGCAAAATTGCACAGTGCAATGTAGCATTTGTTTTATTGGCTATCAACATGTTATTTAGAAAATATTATTACGATTCAATACTTTTGATTTGAATTGATTTTATAAAATAATGTATTTTGTTACTATCTCGGTAATCGTGCAAAACAACACAAGTGCGAAACTAGCATCGAGTGAAATGAACACTGTGGCATCAATTATAATAGGTTCGTAAAAAGATCAACTAATCCCAAAACCAAGAAGGGAAAGTCGCCTCTAAAAGTAAATGTTACAAATGACGGTATTCTTGAAACCATTCATGACATACTTAATTTATATCGAAATTTGAAATCTAGATAATTATATTAGATATGCATTTAAGTTTTACATACCAATCACTTTAACTTCATTTGAATATTCATATTTTGTTTCGTATACTTATACTATTATTTGCTCACTATGTAAAGGTAACAATGTAAAAAATTCTCTTCATACCAAATTTGTAGCATACCTACAATCCATGAAGGATAGTAAAATAATTCGTTTAGAATGATCAAACAAATGTTTTTGGAGATGATGGTGTTGCAAAAGTTTAGAATTACCAAACAAATATTTTTCTAAATAAGCCAGTTTTCAGTCATGATTAATTGTACGTTACTATATCAAGTGTGACTAATTGTAAGGGTTTAAAAATATTGTTCGGCAATGATTAGAATAAACGTAGTAATAATATTATAAATGTCGTGTATAAGGAAATTTTTCATAATTTGTAAAGTACATTTCGTCTAATAACAATCATTCTATGAACAGGTTATATTATTTTCAATATTATTCGATTTTTAAATAATATTTAGATGTATTATATATAGGGAGTGGTTTCGGTAAAAACCATCTATGGTGTGAGAACTAGGGATGGTTTTTACCGAAATACATACATACATACATACATACATATATACATACAACCTAAGTATACATATATACAATTACTTATTTAAATATTTTAATACATTTTTCTCCAAAACTGATAAAGTAATGGATGCAATACATTTAACCAAGGGTGGTGTATTTCTCATCTATAGATACAGATGACGCTTTCTACAAATCTAATAGTGGAATTGTTAATGTAATATCTAACGTCATAACTCCTCTTATTTCGAAAGGAAGAACTAGACATTCTAGATTTAGGGTTCCTTTTAATATCCAACAAGATCTCGATGTTTCCTAGTACCACTACAAAAAAACAGCAGTTTTCCGAGGGAAATACCGAGGAAACCAAAATTCCCTCGGTATTTTCCGAGGGAAGGCGATTCCCTCGGAATGCCCTCGGAATTCTGGCGCCATTCTTCCCCACCATGATTTCCGAGGAAAAAAATCGACGGATTTGCGAGGGACTTTATTCCGAGGGAATAAATCCCTCGGAAAACCGAGGGAAATGCATTTCCCTCGGAATGTTTTTATTTTATTTTTTTTAATTGAAAAGCTTCCGAGGGAATACGATATCCCTCGGAATGAAAGCGAGGGAATCCAAAATACATCGGTTTATTTTTTATTTATTTTTTAAATATTAATGAATTCCGAAATAATTCCGAGGGAAGTTTAATTCTCTCGGAATTTTAATTAATATTTTAAAAAAATAAAAAAATAGGAGGGGTGCGTCTCGTCATCGTGGAACCACGGGGTGCATCTATTACTCAGATTTTTCTCCAACAAATTCAAAACCAACCAAAATCACCCATCTTCACCGTAGCAATGGTAAAACATTAATGCTACAGAAAGGATGGAAGGAGTTTATAGAGAGCGTCACTCGATAGGTTTCGGATACTTCTTAGTGTTTGAATACAATGGGAAGTCAGAGTTTAATGTTGTCATATTTGATAAGTTTGCTGTTGAGATTAACTATCCGATCGGCTAGAGATAAAAACGAGCACGTGCGTTTAGGACGCGTTTTCTATTTTTTTTTCGATTTTAGATGAATAATGGAAAAAAACCGGAAAAAATAGAAAAAATAATAAAAAATAGAAACAAGACCCAAGAAATTACGACCGGGGCGGGGAGGGGTGCGCCTCGGCGTCCCGGAAATAAACCCTATATTTTTCCTATTTTTTCTATTTTTTCACATTTTTTTTATTTTTTGAACATTACGAGGGAATCAGAAATCCTTCGGAATTCCGAGGGAATATAGTAATCCCTCGGTTTTCTGAGGGAAATAATCCCTCGGAATTTTCACAAATAAAAAGAAATGTGAAAAAATAGGAAAAAAATAGAAAAATCATAAAAACGAAACCGATCCTATCATCTTAGGCACTTGGGGTGGTTTTGACCCCAAATTCGATCGAAAAATACCAACGATCACGTGCGTGTCCACACGCGTCGTGGGATTCGACCAACAACAAGATACGATCGATCGATGAACTCCTTCGGTTGGAAACGCGAAGCGACGTAGCGTCGTGATTTTTCCATATTGGAGGAGGGGTGCATCTCGGCATCGTGGAACCACGGGGTTCGGGCGTCGATCGTTTAGGACGCGTTTTCTATTTTTTTTTCAATTTTAAATAAAAAAATGGAAAAAAAACCGAAAAAATAGAAAAAATAGTAAAAAATAGAAACGAATACCACCATTTCACGATCGAGGCGGGGAGGGGTGCGCCTCGGCGTCGTGGAACCACAGGCGTTCGGACGTCGATCTTTCCGCACGCGTTTTCTATTTTTTTTCGATTTTAGATGAATAATGGAAAAAAACCGGAAAAAATAGAAAAATAGTAAGAAATAGTAACAAGACCCGAGAAATTACGACCGGGGCGGGGAGGGGTGCGCCTCGGCGTCCCGGAAATAAACCCTATGTTTTTCCTATTTTTTTCTATTTTTTCACTTTTTTTTTTTTTTTTGGAACATTCCGAGGGAATCAGAAATCCCTCGGAATTCCGAGGGAATATAATAATCCCTTGGTTTTCTGAGGGAACCCTCGGAAAACCGAGGGATTACTATATTCCCTCGGAATTCCGAGGGATTTTTGATTCCCTCGGAAATTTCACAAATAAAAAAAAATATGAAAAAATAGAAAAAAATAGAAAAATCATAAAAACGAAACCGATCCTATCATCTTAGGAACTTGGGGTGGTTTTGAACCCAAATTCGATCGAAGAATACCAACGAGCACGTGCGTGTCCACACGCGTCGTGGGATTCGACCAACAACAAGATACGATCGATCGATTAACTCCTTCGGTTGGAAACGCGAAGCGACGTAGCGTCGTGATTTTTCCATATTGGAGGAGGGGTGCGTCTCGGCGTCGTGGGAACCATGGGGGTCGGGCATCGATCGTTTAGGACGCGTTTTCTATATTTCTTCGATTTTAAATAAAAAAATGGAAAAAAACTCCGATAAAATAGAAGAATTGATAAAAAATAGAAACGAATATCACCATTTCACGACCGGGGCGGGGAGGGGTGCGCCTCGGCATCGTGGAACCACGGGCGTCGGGCGTCGATCTTTCCGCACGCGTTTTCTATTTTTTTTTTCGATTTTAGATGAATAATAGAAAAAAAACAGAAAAAATAGAAAAATTATAAAAAATAGAAACAAGACCAGAGAAATTACGACCGGGGCGAGGAGGGGTGCGCCTCGGCGACCCGGAAATAAACCCTATTTTTTTCTAATTTTTTCCCTTTTTTCCTATTTATTGTCAATTTTTTTATTTTTTGAAATTTCCGAGGGACTCAAGAATCCCCTCGAAATTCCGAGGGATATTTGAAAAAATCCCTCGGAATTTCGAGGGATTTTTGATTCCCTCGGAATGTTTTAATTAAAAAAAGGAATAGGACCGAGGGATATTATTTCCCCTCGGTTTTCCGAGGGACGGCATTCCCTCAGAAAATTTGACCTAATTGAAACAGCGGCCACACCCGCTGTTGTCATTTGCGCCAAATTTAGAACAGAAACAAAAAGAGAAGAGAAAGAAGAGAAAAAAAAAAGAAGAAAAAGAATCTCACCATCGCCGCTCGCCGCTAGCAGCCGTCGCGCTCGTAGCCCTGCCCCAGCCGTTCGAGAGCCCATCGCCGCTCGCCGCTGGCAGGCGTCGCCGTTCGTTCTCCGGTCTCCGTGCCCGCAACCCGCAGAAGGTCACCGCTCGCCGTCGGCAGCCCGGAAAGAAGAGAAAAAAAAAAGAAGCTCACCGTCGCCGCTCGTAGCCCTGCCGCCGCCGCTCGGAGCCCATCGCCGCTCGCCGCTCGCAGGCCCGCAAAAGGTCGCCGCTCGCCATCGGCAGCCCGCAGGAGTTCGCCGCTCACCGCCCGTCATAGCAACAGCCGCTCGCCGTCCATTGCCGCCCGCCGTCCATCGCCGCCCGCCGTCCGTCGGCAACCCGTCGCCAATGTAAGTTTTTCAGTTTTTTTTTAATTATTTATATGTACTAGTTTCATTTTTAATTTGTAATTATAGATCAATTTAGGGTTAGATTTAGGAATAACTTTAGTATTAATTTATAATTAGGGTTAGTTTTAGGATTAGGTTTAATTTGGGTCAATTTAGGAATAATCAATTAATTAGGGGGCCATTTAGGAATAATTACACAATTAGGGGTCAATTTAGGTATAATCAAGTAATTAGGGGCCAATTTAGAAATAATTACACAATTAGGGTTCAATTTAGGAATAATTAGATAATTAGGGTTCAATTTAGGAATAATCAAGTAATTAGGGGCCAATTTAGGAATAATTACACAATTAGGGTTCAATTTAGGAATAATCAAGTAATTAGGGGCCAATTTAGGATAATCAATTACACAATTAGGGTTTCAAATTTAGGGTTTATTCACCCATTATATTGTATATATATTGTTCATGCATGGGAGGCCGTGGTGATCGGCCGGGATTTAAAAAAATTTGTATATATATTGTTCATGCATGGGAGGCCGTGGTGATCGGCCGGGGTTTAATTTTGTTTATATATAATATTGTCATTGGTGTTGTTGGTTGTATACCGTCGGATGTTGACGTGGGTTACGGCGCCGGCCGGGAGGTTTTGTCCCTCCAATAGCGGGTTTTCAAATCTTATTTTTAAAAACGTGATAGGGTGTCACGGGATTTTATTTAAGTTTTCAAAATATTTTTAGAAAAATGTGACGGTGGTAATTGCTTATTTGGAATCTTGGCGAAGTGACGCGATGCATATAAATCACTTGTTTTAGAATTAATATCATATAAAAAAATTTTGAAACGAAGTTTCGAATTATTCCAATATTCCTTAGACCCGTTTGAGATTTAGTATCAAATATAGAGTTTGATACTAAATTTCGAATTGTCCCATTTTTGGACAGTTTGAGAATGTGACTTGTAGTATGGTATCTTATGTGTATGTTTTTTTTTTTAGTTTTGAAATTTCGGTTTCTGCATCTCTCTGATTGTTCTCGGGTGCACTGAAATATACGTGCACTACGAGAACTGGGGGGAGATGCTGCCGAAATTTTGAATCTAAGAAAAATACATATGTTAAGATGATACACACTATTAAAATGTCACGTTCTTGAATGGGATAGAAGCCTTACCAATTATAACTCGAATTCCACATTCTTCTCGTAATGCTGCCGAAATTTTGCCACCTTCTTTAGAA
Source organism: Phtheirospermum japonicum (assembly GCA_014905375.1). Taxonomy (NCBI): domain Eukaryota; kingdom Viridiplantae; phylum Streptophyta; class Magnoliopsida; order Lamiales; family Orobanchaceae; genus Phtheirospermum; species Phtheirospermum japonicum. Next base: position 684,710 of record BMAC01000099.1, on the reverse strand, counting down.
CACGCTTAAGACTCAAAAATTTGACAATCGTGCAATGTTAGGATGAGTTCCGATCGTAGTTGGATGTACGAGCGAATCGAAGACGGCTATTTATCCTCAAAATTCACGGATGGACTTGAGAGTTTTATTAAATTTGCACAAGCGAATTCCGCTCACAAGGACGGACAGAGACTGAAATGTCCTTGTAATCGTAGCAGATGTAGGAATAGAATCTATCTGGACGTCGATGAGATTAAGTACCACCTGGCGAAATATGGGTTCGTGCCGAATTACTATAGATGGATTTACCACGGAGAAACCCGAATCGCCACCTCTGGACATCATCAGGATTTTCATGCCGGAGGGACCCTCTTACATCCCTTCTGAAGAATCATCAAACGCGTACATTAATATGGTTCAAGATGCAGCTGGTCCCGATTTTGACGTGGTGGCCGATGTGGAAGAGTCGCCGAACGCTGAGGCTCAAAAATTTTACGACATGTTGAAAGCTGGAAATCAGCCATTGTATCCGGGGTGCGAAGCACATACTCAGTTGTCATTAGTTTCCCGTCTCATGAATTTGAAATCAGAGAATCACATGTCTCAAAAGTGTTATGATCAATTGAGTGAATTAATCAAGGAGATTGTACCGAAAGACAATCTCGTACCCGATAACTTCTACCACAGTAAGAAGTTGTTAAGGGGTATGGGCTTACCGGTCGAGAAGATAGACTGCTGCAAGAATAATTGTATGATCTACTGGGGAGACGATTCTGATTTGACAAGTTGCAAATTCTGCAATGAATCTCGGTTTAAACCTGTTCCTCATGGAAAAACAAAACGACAGAAGGCTCGTGTCGCGTACAAGAAGATGTACTATTTTCCATTAACTCCTCGTCTGCAGAGGTTGTACGCATCTAATGCCACAGCGAAAGATATGAGATGGCATGCTGAACACGTGGTTGAAGACAATGTTATGCGCCACCCATCCGACTCAGAAGCTTGGAAACATTTCAACGACACTAATCCAAGCTTTGCGGCCGAAAGTCGAAACGTGAGATTGGGTCTTTGTACAGATGGTTTTCAACCATTTGGAAGCTTTGGAGCACAATACTCATCGTGGCCCGTCATAGTCACACCCTACAACTTGCCTCCTTGGATGTGCATGAAAGAACAGTTCATGTTCCTGAGCGTTCTTGTACCGGGGCCAAAGAATCCAAAAGACAAACTTGATGTGTTTCTGCAACCCCTAATCCATGAATTGAATCAGTTGTGGATGGTTGGGGCTCCCTCGTACGATATATATAAGAAAAAAAAATTTCAATTACGAGCAACCCTTATGTGGACAATCAGCGATTTCCCTGCGTATTCTATGTTGTCCGGATGGAGTATGGCCGGTCAAAAGCTTGTCCTTACTGTATGGAACGGTCGGACGCCTTCATTCATAAGTGCAGTGGGAAGCAATCGTGGTTCGAAAATCACCGAAAATTCCTTGAGCATGATCACCATTTTAGAAAAGATAAACGACGATTTCGAAAAAGAAGATCTGTCGAGACTCCACCGCCGGAAGTGCGCTCAGGGATAGAAGTTTTGGCAGAAATAAAAAGATTGGGGCTTCTGAAAGTCACTGAACTAGATGCACCACGAGTTAACGCATAAATATCCCGAACGTCTGGTTGGAGAAAACAAAGCATTTTCTAGGATCTGCCATATTGGAGGACAAATCTAATTCGTCACAATTTAGATGTTATGCACATCGAAAAGAATGTGTTTGACAATGTTTTCAATACGGTGATGAATATCAAAGGGAAGACCAAGGACACGCTTAAATCTAGGGAAGAGTTGAATGAGTATTGTAATCGCCCAGAGTTGGCGCCAGATGGGTCAGGAAAGTGTCCTAAAGCCTGTTACACACTTGACAAGCCGTCGAAAGCTGCAGTTTGCGATTGGGTGAAATCTCTTCGATTTCCAAATGGGTACGCATCAAATTTTGGACGTTGCGTCGACAAGAAGGAATCTCGTTTGATCGGGATGAAGAGTCATGATTTTCATGTATTCATGCAGAGGTTGATACCAATAGTTATTCGTGAACTGCTTCCTCCGAACGTGTGGAAGGCTCTAACCGAATTGAGTTTGTTTTTCAAAGATCTCACATCAACAGTCATTCGCACCGAAGATATGATTCGACTTGAGCGTGACATTCCGTTAATATTGTGCCAAATGGAACTGATCTTCCCTCCAAGTTTTTTTGACTCGATGGAGCATCTGCCCGTTCATCTTGCGTATGAAGCGAGAATTGCTGGCCCAGTACAATATAGATGGATGTACCCATTCGAGAGGTATCTTCGCAAACTAAAGAACAGCATGAAAAATAAGGCGAGTGTGGAAAGGTCGATAGCAAACGCATATCTGGCTGACGAGGCTTCAAATTTTAGTTCGTACTATTTTAAAGATCACGTTTCAACTAAAAGAACAAATATGCCTAGAAATGACGACGGTCAGAATTGTGTCGATGACGGCGATGAAATTCCCTCGGTGTTTAAAATGTGGAGAGACGTTTGGTACAAAGGGAAAAAGATTTCTAAGCAAAAAAGAATACAACGCCGCAAGGATATACGTGTTGCTAAATTATGTGGAGGTCGAAGAATATGTTAGGTATGAATACTCATTCCAATTTATACATATACATAAATGTACTAATACTTTTTTCCTCAATTGTATAACGTTATATGTAGTATTTACACGAAGAGTATTCAACGTCTCCACCCAAACATTAATGAAGATCGGATCAACGAACAATTGGAAAATGAATTTGCCAATTGGTTCAAACATTATGTAAGACGTTCGATACCGAGATACATATCATATAATTATGGTATCTATTTATATAATATATTTCCAAAACTAAAAATAATTTGTCAATGTCATAGGCTAGAGATCGTTYGAACAATGTGATCGACGAGAACATTAGGAGTCTAGCTGAGGGTCCATCAGGATGTGTGAAAACGTATACCGGATGTAAGATAAATGGTTATAGATTTCACACATTGGAGCACGGATCTAACAAAGCAACATCGAGCAGTGGAGTATGTATTAAAGGGTCAACTATTGGGGCCACCGAATATGATTATTACGGTCGTCTCATAGAAATTGTACAGCTCGAATACACCGGCCGAATGAAGAAAAACACACTATTGTTCAATTGCGAATGGTTTGATCCAACAAGTGCAGGCACAAAAGTCCATCCAAATTATAAGATTGTCGATATCAATCATAAGCGTAGGTTCAACCGATATGAACCTTTTGTACTTGCTTCCCAAGCTGTACAAGTATACTATTGTGCATACCCAAGCTTGAGACGAGACAAATTGGACTGGTGGGCAACGTGTAAGATCAAGGCGAGATCAAATGTTGAGTTTATCGAAACTCTACCAGAAGAATCATTTCAAGAGGAAGCTATAGATACACGCAGTCTGATTCAACTCGACAATGTCGATTTTTAGTTGCACGACCTCAATGATAATTACGTGGAGGAACTTGGTAATAATGAGACAAATGATGATACAGAAGAAGAGTTACTTACCGATCAAGATACAGATGAAGGTGAGTTTGATGATACATTTAATAGCGAAAGTGATTAGTTTGGTTGAAATATATGTAATTTATTCTTATTGTAAAACACACTTTTTTTATAACTACTTCTTTTGTATACTGGTATTATGTAAAATGCTCGTATTATTATCTAATAAATTTATCAGATGCCGTTGCATCGAGGATCCGGTAGCGTCGGTCGATCAGATATGGGATCGACTCATCGTTTAGCTGATTTCGACACCGACTACATGGGTCTCGGTAGTGATCATCCGGTGACGCTGACCCCGATGCAGACACCGATGCAGACCCCGATGTCGCATACACCATCACAGACCCCGTCCGACGCGGGTACATCACGGACCCGACGACAGTTAGTCCCACCGCAGATGGGTATGACTTAGGTTTATATTGCAGGGACGAAGTAAATAAACCAATGATTATAAAATTATAATTATCATTATGATTAAATTTTACCGAGGGAAAAAAATAAAAACACAATTGAATACAGGCTGCACAGCATAGGGGGCAAGGTGCCTATTATACTCCGTTTGATCTTTGAGAGGAAGCTCCATCCCGCCGGGTGGTGCTATAAGGCGGTCCCGAAGGAGATTAAGGCGTTCTGGTGGGAGATGTTTAAGGTAATTATTACTTTGTGTCCAAATTTGTTAGTATTTACCGTAAAAACACAATCATATGTTTCAATTAAATTGTAATTATTGTTTTATTTTACAGGATATTTGTTATTGGGACCCGGAGCAGTATAGTGAGAAAGACATACGGAAGGTATTTTTTTCGATGATCGGGGACCTTTACGGGAAGAAGCTTAATGAGTATAAGCAGCATATTACCTCCCATGGTGGTGGTCGGCCGGAGTGCCTGACCGTGGAGGTCTATAGGTAAACGATTCTTTTATGTGTTTTCTTATTAAATTAGAATTTTTTTATTTATAACATATAATTTATAGCGTATCTTATATATCATCCGTTTCAATTAGGGCTTGGAAGGTTGAGTGGGATAAGCCCGAGAACAAGAAGAAATCCGAGCAGTGCAGCAAGAACAGGAGGAGCGAGCCTGGTGGGCCGGGTACTGGGATGTCGAAGCACACGGAGGGTGCTAGATCTACTATCGACTATGCTTTGGATATAGTAAGTAATTTTAGAATATAATAATATAATATTTATTTGTTTAATTTTAATGTTAATTATTTGAAAATTCTATTTTAATACAGGAGCGGGAGACGGGTTCGCCGGCTACGTGCTATGATATTTTTAAACGCACGCACCAAAAGAAAGACGACGCGTTTATCGATAGGAGATCTAGTCTTATTAGTGTGAGACTCTTTCTTATTTTTAACTTATTTTTTGATTTTAACGTAAAATTTTAATAACGAGTTGTATTTCAGGAGGAGTACGAGCGACATCTGACCCAGGAATAGGAACGTGCGTCTTCCCAGGAGGAGAGTAACGAGGTTGACCAGGACCAGGTTTTCCTCGGCGTCGCCGGGTTGAGCAAGGGACGACTTTACGGCACCGGTGCGTATGGGAAGATTGTGGCTGCTGCGAAGGGTTTGTTGAAGGCCGGCTCGCTCTTCCACCTCCTCCCAGGCTGATAGGAGCTAGGTCAGAGAGCTCGAGGCGCAGGTCGAGGCTTAGAGGGCGCAGCTCGAGGCGTTGCAGCAGCAGGCAGCCGAGGAAAGGCGACAACGTGCGGAGGAGGCAGCCGAGGAAAGGCGACAACGTGCGGAGGAGGCAGCCGAGGAAAGGCGACAACGTGCGGAGGAGCGCCGACGGCAGGAGGACTTTCAGGCGCGCATGGCTGCCCAGATGGCCCAGATGGCTGAGATGTATGCTCGTGTCCAGCAGCAGTTGCCCCCTCCCCATCACCAGCAGCAGTACCCCCCTCCCCATCAGCAGTATCCCCCTCCCCATCCATAGAACATTTTTACGGTTCATATAAACTTTGTTACTGTGTCGATCGAACGTATGTAATTATTCTTAAATTTTCAAATATTTTTTATAATGATTGGTTTATTTATTTGTCTTTTCTTTAATTAATTTTTTCAAATTTTTGGGAATTTTAATAATTGAACAGGCATTAAAATTAAAAATTAAAAATTAATAAAAATATAAATAAATCCGAGGGAAAAACCCCTCGGAAAGTAAAAATATTAAAAAAAAAAAAAGCAAAAACAAAATCGAGGGGATATTCCCTCGGAAATCCCTCAGAAATAGAAAAATCCGAGGGGCGACAAATCCCTCGGAATCCCGAGGGAATAATTTCCCTCGGATATTTCCTATTTCCAAAGGAAACAAATCCCTCGGTATTCTGAGGGAAAAATGATCCCTCGGATTTCCGAGGGTTTTTTTCCCTCTGAAATATAAAAAATCCGAGGAACCATTGCCTCGGATTTCCCTCGGATTTCCGAGGGATTGCACGGAGAACATTCCGAGGGAATCTATCCCTCGGAATTCCCTCGGTTTCATATTTCTGAGGGAAATATTTCCTTCGGAACAAAATTTCGAGGAGGGTCTTTCCGAGGGAAATATTCCCTCGGTTTGCCCAAAACCGAGGGATTTTCCCTTAAAACCGAGGGAAAAATCCCTCGAAAATTGCGATTTTTTTGTAGTGTACTCCACTTGCAAAATTAATGGCGGATGCGCATCTCATTATTTGGGATGAGTCTTCAATGATGTATAGCCATTATTCTGATACTCTGGATAAAACATTGAAAGACGTGATGAGATCGCAAAATAACTATAATACACAACTTTCATTTGGTAAAAAAATAATAATTCTTTGTGGAGATTTTCATCAAATTTTTTCGGTTGTTCCAAATGGCGCTGGACCAGAAATATTTCACATGATGATCAAATCTTCGCATTTATGGACTCATTACATGGTTTTGAAGTTGAACAAGAATGTGGTGCTGCAAAATCACAATTCAGATCCCGATTGTGTCAAGTTAAAAAAAAATATCAATTCGACAAATAGTATAAGAGATGAAATAGTTGGAGGACCAAATGATGGTATCGCTCAAATTGAAATCCAGGTTATCTATTATTGAAAGATGATGGTGACCACGTTCCGTCAATTGTGGCCAGCACATATCCACAATTTGAAAAAACCACTGAATGTTTCGCTTATTTGGAGGGTCGTGCTATTCAATCCCTAACACTTGATGTCGTCGATTTGATTAATAAATATAGGATGTCATAAAATGATGGAGAATTAAAGTTCCGATTCAAAATTTGACAGATTGTAGGATGTCCACTCACCAAAGTTTCTAAACACCATTAAGTGTTATGGATTGCCGAACTATGAGCTAAAACTAAAAATTAGAATTCCACTCATGTTGTTGAGAAATATTGATTCATTTCCTTGAGTTGTGTAATGTTGGTTGTTACAAAACTTGACGATCATATTGTATTGGCTAATATTTCTCAAGGAAGCAATGCAGGTGAATTGTTGTTCATCCCTAAAATAATTGTCACACCATCTAGTTCGAGCTTCACTTTCAAATTCCAACAGCGACAATTTCCTCTGATTGTGTCATATACTATGATGATCAACAAAATTCAAGGACAATCTCTCTCTGTAACATCCCATATTTTTATTTTACCCTATTTGAGAATCATGAATACTCTATTACAGTTATATTATTTAAACTCCAATTTTTATTAAAATGTTTAATTCATATTTAAGCATAATTTGATTGACAACATTTAATTAGATTTTCACAAGTTATCTTTTTATTTTAATTTCAAAGACTTAAATTATAAGCCCAARTTAGTTTTTATAATCTAAGTGGCCAWCTATGTTTTATTCTTTTGGCCCATTATTTTAAAAGTCCAATTTACAACAATCTTATTTATTATGTGGCCCATTTGCTCTTATGTGGCCCATTTGCTCTTATTTAAAGTCACCATATTCATAATCATCAGATTATATACTTAACCTAATACATACGGTCAATCACAAAACCTTTTTTAGTTTTCATAAAACTCTATTTTATAGAACTCTATCGCCGACACGATTTCAGTTCTAAGGTTTTCAACCTTAAAAATCCAGCATACAGTCAATCAGAATGAAATTCACAACCATTCTCTTTGTCAGCCATTTCAGTAAGTCGAATCTAAGTTCATTGCTTTATCCTTTTATCTATAGACCATTCTTGATATCTAAAACCTAGAAACGAAACCATCATTAACCGTCACCGGAGCAATGATCGCTAAACGCAATCACTATTACAGACGTCATCTACAATCAACCACAGTATTTCAGACCCAGATGTCAAAGAGATTACAATCTACCTTTAGCGCCGCAAATTCATGGTCGTCGATTCATCGTGGAGTGTGATCGGCCAGAATCTTTGAATGACCCATTTTGGTAAAACCAAACCATCTCCTAATCGTAGCCATCGCGAGTCAATCAGGACAAACTCGGAGAATGACCAATCTGAATCGAAAGAAAGAGCCTGACTCTGATCTGTGGTCCGCTCAAATATGGGAAGCCCAAATGGAGTCTCGCTGCTGCTAGTCCGAAGTCATGCCCACGAACCAACGTCATCTAAATTGGCGAATCACGACCCGAAGCAGAACCCGAAGTTAAGACCGAAATGCCATGAAGTAGCAGCCCATTTTAGGGCCCGTGAACTGAAACAAGACCAAAACCACCGTGAACCAGTCCCAAGTCATCACCTTCGATGAGCTGCCTRCAATCGCCGAAAGAGACGCCAAATCCCAGAATGCCGAACGCCATCACCGCTGGAGTATTCTCTAATCCATCGTTCGGAGAAGGTGGAGAGGTCGTCTGCCGATTTAAGCCGGAGCCACCCCCACCGCTGTTGGTCACCACTRTCGCTGTCGAATGCCGCCTCCCGACTCCGCCACTGAGATTCCGAGAACCCATTTATTCCAGGACCTGTGACCAGAAACCCAAGAACCCGAGCGTCATTTGATCCATGGAAGTAAGCTCCAATCGTTTCCCTTTTACTGTCAACCAGTCACGCGCCAAGCCGCTGAGACGGCCCGAGTGAGCACCTAATTTCCACGGCCCGACATTTACTTTGAGTTTGGAACCGCCGAGAGAAGCCTCAGCCTTGCAGCCATTATGACGCCATGAACACTCAGCCAGTTTTAGGGCCCACGAATTGAGACCGGACCCAACTGCCGATGCCGCCATCTCCGTTGTCGTTGCCTGCCAAACGGCGCGGCGCCTGCACTTCCAGCCGCTGGTCACCGACGAAGTCCGGAGCAACCCTCACCTTGAACCAGACCAGCCGCTGCGGGTTGACGCCGCCGCCGATTTGCCGGTTGCTGCTCTACTACCAAATGCCGCCGCTGCTGTTTGCTGTCGTGGGGTTGTGTGGGTGCGATGGGAATATATGGGGAAAAGGAGAGAAAGAGAAGGAGGGTTTTGATTTGGGGATTTTGACGAGGTTTGTGAAATCGTTTGATTTGTGGGCTCAATCAATTAGTTGATTTTGGGTTTTGTGTTGAATTTGAAATTCATTCTCAAATGGAGATATTAATGGGGGGTTTATGCTTGAGTTAGTGTTTGATTATGGTTGTG
>BMAC01000099.1:631342-675541 GCA_014905375.1 Phtheirospermum japonicum | reverse complement strand
ATCTATTATTGAAAGATGATGGTGGACCACGTTCCGTCAATTGTGGCCAGCACATATCCACAATTTGAAAAAACTACTGAATGTTTCGCTTATTTGGAGGGTCGTGCTATTCAATCCCTAACACTTGATGTCGTCGATTTGATTAATAAATATAGGATGTCATAAAATGATGGAGAATTAAAGTTCCGATTCAAAATTTGACAGATTGTAGGATGTCCACTCACCAAAGTTTCTAAACACCATTAAGTGTTATGGATTGCCGAACTATGAGCTAAAACTAAAAATTAGAATTCCACTCATGTTGTTGAGAAATATTGATTCATTTCCTTGAGTTGTGGTAATGTTGGTTGTTACAAAACTTGACGATCATATTGTATTGGCTAATATTTCTCAAGGAAGCAATGCAGGTGAATTGTTGTTCATCCCTAAAATAATTGTCACACCATCTAGTTCGAGCTTCACTTTCAAATTCCAACAGCGACAATTTCCTCTGATTGTGTCATATACTATGATGATCAACAAAATTCAAGGACAATCTCTCTCTGTAACATCCCATATTTTTATTTTACCCTATTTGAGAATCATGAATACTCTATTACAGTTATATTATTTAAACTCCAATTTTTATTAAAATGTTTAATTCATATTTAAGCATAATTTGATTGACAACATTTAATTAGATTTTCACAAGTTATCTTTTTATTTTAATTTCAAAGACTTAAATTATAAGCCCAAGTTAGTTTTTTATAATCTAAGTGGCCAACTATGTTTTATTCTTTTGGCCCATTATTTTAAAAGTCCAATTTACAACAATCTTATTTATTATGTGGCCCATTTGCTCTTATGTGGCCCATTTGCTCTTATTTAAAGTCACCATATTCATAATCATCAGATTATATACTTAACCTAATACATACGGTCAATCACAAAACCTTTTTTAGTTTTCATAAAACTCTATTTTATAGAACTCTATCGCCGGACACGATTTCAGTTCTAAGGTTTTCAACCTTAAAAATCCAGCATACAGTCAATCAGAATGAAATTCACAACCATTCTCTTTGTCAGCCATTTCAGTAAGTCGAATCTAAGTTCATTGCTTTATCCTTTTATCTATAGACCATTCTTGATATCTAAAACCTAGAAACGAAACCATCATTAACCGTCACCGGAGCAATGATCGCTAAACGCAATCACTATTACAGACGTCATCTACAATCAACCACAGTATTTCAGACCCAGATGTCAAAGAGATTACAATCTACCTTTAGCGCCGCAAATTCATGGTCGTCGATTCATCGTGGAGTGTGATCGGCCAGAATCTTTGAATGACCCATTTTGGTAAAACCAAACCATCTCCTAATCGTAAGCCATCGCGAGTCAATCAGGACAAACTCGGAGAATGACCAATCTGAATCGAAAGAAAGAGCCTGACTCTGATCTGTGGTCCGCTCAAATATGGGAAGCCCAAAATGGAGTCTCGCTGCTGCTAGTCCGAAGTCATGCCCACGAACCAACGTCATCTAAAATTGGCGAATCACGACCCGAAGCAGAACCCGAAGTTAAGACCGAAATGCCATGAAGTAGCAGCCCATTTTAGGGCCCGTGAACTGAAACAAGACCAAAACCACCGTGAACCAGTCCCAAGTCATCACCTTCGATGAGCTGCCTACAATCGCCGAAAGAGACGCCAAATCCCAGAATGCCGAACGCCATCACCGCTGGAGTATTCTCTAATCCATCGTTCGGAGAAGGTGGAGAGGTCGTCTGCCGATTTAAGCCGGAGCCACCCCCACCGCTGTTGGTCACCACTGTCGCTGTCGAATGCCGCCTCCCGACTCCGCCACTGAGATGCCGAGAACCCATTTATTCCAGGACCTGTGACCAGAAACCCAAGAACCCGAGCGTCATTTGATCCATGGAAGTAAGCTCCAATCGTTTCCCTTTTACTGTCAACCAGTCACGCGCCAAGGCCGCTGAGACGGCCCGAGTGAGCACCTAATTTCCACGGCCCGACATTTACTTTGAGTTTGGAACCGCCGAGAGAAGCCTCAGCCTTGCAGCCATTATGACGCCATGAACACTCAGCCAGTTTTAGGGCCCACGAATTGAGACCGGACCCAACTGCCGATGCCGCCATCTCCGTTGCCGTCGCCTGCACTTCCAGCCGCTGGTCGCCGACGAAGTCCGGAGCAACCCTCACCTTGAACCAGACCAGCCGCTGCGGGTTGACGCCGCCGCCGATTTGCCGGTTGCTGCTCTACTACCAAATGCCGCCGCTGCTGTTTGCTGTCGTGGGGTTGTGTGGGTGCGATGGGAATATATGGGGAAAAGGAGAGAAAGAGAAGGAGGGTTTTGATTTGGGGATTTTGACGAGGTTTGTGAAATCGTTTGATTTGTGGGCTCAATCAATTAGTTGATTTTGGGTTTTGTGTTGAATTTGAAATTCATTCTCAAATGGAGATATTAATGGGGGGTTTATGCTTGAGTTAGTGTTTGATTATGGTTGTGAGTTGCAGAAAGAAAGAAGGAATGGGAAGAAGAAAAGGAGGACACACGGGTTAGAGGGTGTTTGGGCTAATGGGTTTTTATTTATGCCCAGTAACTTTCTAAGATATTCAGATTGACCCCAAAAGTCTTCAATTCGTTTGATTGATCCCTCAGCTTACCCAAACTCCAATTTCAGCCCTCAAGCTTACCAAGAACTTCATTCCAGCTCATAGAACTTTCGAGTTATCTTCTTTCCACCCTCCAGCTTCAAGAACTTTACAAAAATAGCTCTTTGACTTGACTTCGAGGAGCATTGATTTTGAGACTAATGATTTGCAAACAAGAACCATATGCATATTTCAAAACGTCAGTTTAAAGGTAGGGATAACTAAAACCTTTCTATTTACAATTCATATTTAAATGCGTATTATTTTAGCCTATGTTGATGATTGTATAACCCAGAGGTGGTGATTTTCGTCACAAATTATGTGCACATAGTCATGCGACCCATAGAGTTTTTAAAAATTGTCGCATGACCCAGAGATAGAGGTGCAGCAATGCACAACAAGGCGCAGCAATGCACAAAAGAGGTACAATTTATTGTATAATAACAGAGGTGTAATCTATTACACAACAGAGATATGATTGTCCCGAACTATTATTATGCAATTATTATGAACTGTACTCCCTACTGAGCGAGTTGGAAAGCTCATCCCTTTTTAAATAATATTTTTCAGGTCTTGTGAAATTGGAGCAGAAGCGTGGTGGGTGACGACGATAGTAAAACTACGATTTAAAGTCTTTAGATTTTATTCATATTTCAAACTTGATTAATTAGACATATTTGAGTTTATTAATTTTCTCAAAGACTAACTATTAAATATTAGATTTATTTGAATACTATTTATGAAGCTCCATTATTATTATTATTATTATTATTATTATTATTATTATTATTATTATTATTATTATTATTATTATTATTATTATTATTACTATTAGTTTTTATTAAACTCAAATGATACTAGATTTATTTATTTTCATCGAAAAGATATCAGCTGGCTTTATTTCAATAAAGTTGTTTGATTTAATTGTTTGTTTATTTGTAATTTAACTGAGAATAATTTTATAAAAAGTAACGTCCCTCATATTACTTTTATTAAAAATAATTGCTTCCGCTTATGTTTCCGCTATGAAAAATTGGGATGTTACAGTTGATATCAGAGCATTACGGTTCTTGGTACTCAAAAATAAATTTTTAGAAAAATGATTATTGTAGTAATCAAAAATAAGTTTTTATGAATTTTAGAATTTTTATGAATCTTAAATTTTTTTTAATGAATTTTAGAGTTTTTACGAAAAATATTTATCGTCGCTCACCTCTACCGTTCGCGCCGACTTCACAAGTAAGTAGCATGATTTGAGTATTTCATTTAAAAATTCATGATGCGTGATTATGAAGAGATGTCTAGTCTGCGTTTAAGAGTGTTTTAAGAGAAAGATGGAGATTTTAAAGAGATAAACGCAGTTGACATGATTTATGATTCACGATTGAGAAAAGTTACATGATATGATCAACATCTCAAATTATCGAGAGAGTCAACATGATTCATGATTTAGTACGAAGCATACAAGAATTTTTCCATGTTTTGATTAATTTACAAAAGGATTTTCATTTCTATTCAAATTTAAAAGAAGAGTACATGAACATATCACATGCATAGTTGCTATTTTGGGCCTTAAACTAATTAAAAAAAGGAATTTGTTGAGACGTTACAAGAATCTAATTAATACTATAAGGATAAAAAGAATTGACATTTCTCTATCAGATGTCATAGCAAGTGACAAATTTTAAGAACAAAGTTTTCGAAAAGTGGGTAATTTGTAACATCTCAATTTTCATCAAGTATATATTTTAGTTTAAGCCCAATTTAGTTGTTTCATGTGTATTGAGATTTACCAAGTTCCAAGTTGATTTTATATCAAAAATTCCATATGATGCATAAGCTATCTTATTTTATGTCAAAACATGGTCCACAGATTTTATTTTAGAAATTGGTCCATTTCACAAGGATGGCTCATATATTTTAAAAATCATGTTGTAGAAGTCAGCCTCAGATTTCGAACAATTATTCATCCAATCTCGGTCAACTATCGATTTCTACTTCTAATCAGGCGTTAATTATGTCTTTAAACATAATTAACACCAGAAATAGATCAATTATTCGTTACACAAAAAGAAAGTCTAGTAAGAGCTTCATAATCCACTATGAAATCACTTTTTCTCTTCTTCAAGACTTACTACCAATTTTCAGTTTCGTTGGTATTTTCGATCGATACAGCAAGGTAAGACATCAAAAAAAAAGAGAGAGAGAGAGAGAGAGAGAACTCATTAACCTCTTGTCCACTTATTTCTTGTCGAACGCCCAAGTTAAATCACTTTTGGAAACCATCCAGACTCCTAATTATTCGTCGTCACTTGATTGTCAATCACTGCCCATCGCTAAGTTTTGGTGCACGTGCCAGTTTGAACGCAATTTGTGCATGGCGAATAAGAAGGGAGCAATGGAGACGAAAGAGGTAAGGAGTGAGAATCCGATTTTGAATTTTTATTTGGGATTGGTTATGTATTGGTAATGTTTGTTTGTTGTTGGTTGAGTTGTTATCGAATTTTTGAGTTAGGGGATTGAAGATGTTTAAGTGGTCCGTTTATGGAGTTTCCTTTTTGAGAGATGTGGGAAAATTTTAAAGGTTGGAAAAAGAAAAGAAGAGGAGATTGAGCGAAATTGTTGAAGGAGACAAGAAAATAAAAAAAGGAGATAAGGAAAAGAAAGAAAGCAGAAAAGGAGATAGATGAGGTGGAAAAGATGGAATGAGCTCTTGAAAATTCAACGTGGGTTTTCTAATGATAAGATCAAGTTGAGTGTGGATGTTAGGATCGATCTTTGGTCGGATTGAAAGTATTCCTTAACTATTTGGCTCTTAACCAACCTTTGCTCAACCAGTCATTTCAAATTTTCTTTCAGTCATTTCAAATTTTCATGCAGTCTAACTATTCAGTTCAATTCCTATTTCATTTATTGTTTTCAATTAGATGATGATTTTGAAAAATTTCCGATGGGGTGTTGTGCATTTGTTAAATGAGCATATTTTAACGAGGTTTTCAAGTTTTGATTTGAAACTTTCATTATTACACATGAAATTGCATGATTTAAACTTACATGTCCCGATAGAAACACATATCCAGGATCATTTACTATACAAAAATCATATTCGATTTCATAACGAATTTCGAGGACGAATTTTTTTTAAGGTGGATAGATTGTAACATCCCATATTTTTATTTTATCCTATTTGAGAATCATGAATACTCTATTACAGTTTTATTATTTAAACTCCAATTTTTATTAAAATGTTTAATTCATATCTAAGCATAATTTGATTGACAACATTTAATTAGATTTTCACAAGTTATCTTTTTATTTTAATTTCAAAGACTTAAATTATAAGCCCAAATTAGTTTTTATAATCTAAGTGGCCAACTATGTTTTATTCTTTTGGCCCATTATTTTAAAAGTCCAACTTACAACAATCTTATTTATTATGTGGCCCATTTGCTCTTATTTAAAGTCACCACATTCATGCCCACGAACTAACGTCATCCAAATTGGCGAATCACGACCGAAGCAGAACCCGAAGTCAAGACCGAAATGCCATGAAGTCGCAGCCCGTTTTAGGGCCCGTGAACTGAAACAAGACCAAAACCACCGTGAACTGTTAGAAGAGTTTTCGTGGTGTTGAAATATATTCAACGGGTTCATGACTTGGTATTATCGGAATTCAATTCGATTGAAGGTTTCAATGTGTTTCAAGCTTGTAAAAATAAGAGAAAAATGAAAATAAAGCAAATAAAATATCTAAACTAAGCTAGAAATTGAAAGTGCAAGTTGGAAAGATGCCTCGGTCGTGTGCCTTAATCGAAAATGCAAAATAATAATGAAAATAAGCAAGAAAATGCAATGTTTCACCGAGTACAAGCATGCAAGCACAAGGTATAACAATGCATAAAAACTCAAATAAAGCAAATTAACTAAAATTGAAAGCATGGATGGATAAAGCAATGGAAATTAACAATAAAGTTCAAAACTTTAAGGAAAATAACAAGCAACAAAGAGTAGATCTAAGATTAAGCATGAAACAAAGCACAAAAATAAGATTTAAAATTAAGCATGTGTAAAACTCAAAATCAAGATGATCCAAGAGCCGATCTATGATCTAGATGTGTCACTCATCTAAATTCCATAGCCAAATCACAAGTTTCATCATGAATTCAAGGTGTTAAGACAAAAAGCATAACATGAAGAACAAGAATGAAAATGAAGAACAAGGCATGGAATTAAAGCATAAAACATGAAATTGAAAGGAAACTTACTTGAATTAAGAAATGAAACAAAGCTTGAATGAAATTGCATCAAAAGTAACAATCCAAAGGAGTATTTGGATTCTTCTTAGGCTTACAAACCCAAGGAGGTGCTTGAAATTAAATCTAAATCTAGAAAAGGAAATTACATGGAATCTTGAAATTGAATCTAAAACTTAAGAGAGAGAAATTAGATCTTAAAAACTAGAGAGAGGATTTTTAATCCCAAACCCATGCTTGGGTTTGGAGAAAAATGAGGGGTGTTTTTTTTTAAAAAAATCAAAGAAGTCTCCTATTTATATTACATTTAATTGGGTTTAAATGGGCCAAAATAGCCTTAGAGGCTTGAAAATCTCGATTTTGACCAAGTTTGACCCGTAGGCACCTTCCTAGACCCTTGTCTAGCTTTTTGGCACATTTTGGCTTGATATGGCTCGAGATGGCTCGACCATGGCTCGATGTGGCTCGGCCATGGCCGAGCCTGGGTGCTGCTGGGCGCAGGTTGGCGCGCGGGTTGGCGCTGGCAGGCGACGATGGGCGAGGTGCGGCTGGCGAGAGGTTGCGCGCAGGCGCGCGCGGACGTGGCGAGAGGCCGCGCACAGGCGCGCGCGGGAGCGTGCGAGTGCTGCCGGGAGATGCCGGGCGTGTGCGGGCGGGATGGCGCGCGCAGGCGCGAGCTTCGGCGAGCCACGGCCACCATTCCAGAATGTTTGGGCATTTTTGAGCCTCTCTTGGCTTGAATTTTTATCCTTAATGCCTTGGACTATAAAATAGGAATTTTGAACATAAAAACCCAAGAATTTCACCAAACCTCAAGGTAATTGAACCCATTCAACCAAATTAAATATAAAAGTAGCAAGAACACGAAAAACAATAAAACAAGAGAAACGACCTAAAAACCTAACGAAAAATGACTCAAAACTACTAAAATCAATATAAAAATCTATCTAAAAACACGAAGAAAAACACAACAATTACAAGCAAAACATGAACCAGTCCCCAAGTCGTCACCTTCGATGAGCTGCCTGCAATCGCCGAAAGAGACGCCAAATCCCAGAATGCCGAACGCCATCACCGCTGGAGTATTCGCCAAGCCATCGTTCGGAGAAGGTGGAGAGGTCGTCTGCCAATTTAAGCCGGAGCCACCCCCACCGCTGTTGGTCCACCACTATCGCTGTCGAATGCCGCCTCCCGACTCTGCCACTGAGATGCCGAGAACCCATTTTATTCTAGGACCTGTGACCAGAAACCCAAGAACCCGAGCGTCATTTGATCCATGGAAGTAAGCTCCAATCGTTTCCCTTTTACTGTCAACCAGTCACGCGCCAAGGACGCTGAGACGGCCCGAGTGAGCACCTAATTTCCACGGCCCGACATTTACTTTAAGTTTGGAACCGCCGAGAGAAGCCTCAGCCTTGCAGCCATTATGACGCCATGAAACACTCATCCAGTTTTAGGGCCCACGAATTGAGGACCGGACCCAACTTCCGACGCCGCCATCTCCGTTGCCGTCGCCTGCACTTCAGCCGCTGGTCGCCGACGAAGTCCGGAGCAACCCTCACCTTGAACCAGACCAGCCGCTGCGGGTTGACGCCGCCGCCGATTCGCCGGTTGCTGCTCTACTACCAAATGCCGCCGCTGCCGTTTGCTGTCGTGGGGTTGTGTGGGGTGCGACGGGAAGATATGGGGAAAAGGAGAGAAAGAGAAGGAGGGTTTTGATTTGGGGATTTTGACCGAGGTTTGTGAAATCGTTTGATTTGTGGCTCAATCAATTAGTTGATTTTGGGTTTGTGTTGAATTTGAAATTCATTCTCAAATGGAGATATTAATGGGGGGTTTATGCTTGAGTTAGTGTTTGATTATGGTTGTGAGTTGCAGAAAGAAAGAAGGAATGGGAAAGAAGAAAAGGAGGACACACGGGTTAGAGGGTGTTTGGGCTAATGGGTTTTTATTTATGCCCAGTAACTTTCTAAGATATTCAGATTGACCCCAAAAGTCTTCAATTCGTTCGATTGATCCCTCAGCTTACCCAAACTCCAATTTCAGCCCTCAAGCTTACCAAGAACTTCATTCCAGCTCATAGAACTTTCGAGTTATCTTCTTTCCACCCTCCAGCTTCAAGAACTTTACAAAAATAGCTCTTTGACTTGACTTCGAGGAGCATTGATTTTGAGACTAATGATTTGCAAACACGACCATCTGCATATTTCCAAACATCAGTTTAAAGGTAGGGATAACTAAAACCTTTCTATTTACAGTTCATTTTAAATGCGTATTATTTTAGCCTATGTTGATGATTGTATAACCCAGAGGTGGCGATTTTCGTCACAAATTATGTGCACATAGTCATGCGACCCAGAGAGTTTTTAAAAATTATTGCATGACCAAGAGATAGAGGTGCAGCAATGCACAAAAGAAGTACAATTTATTGTACAACAGAGGTGTAATTTATTACATAACAGAGATATGATTGTCCAGAACTATGATATTATGCAATTATTATGAACTGTACTCCCTACTGAGCGAGTTGAAAGCTCATCCCTTTTTAAATAATATTTTTCAGGTCWTGTGAAATCGGAGCGGAAGCGTGGTGGTGACGACGATAGTAAAACTACGATTTAAAGTCTTGAGATTTTATTCATATTCCAAACTTGATCAATTAGACGTATTTGCGTTTATTAATTTCCTCAAAGATTAACTATTAAATATTAGATTTATTTGAATACTCTTTATGAAGCTCCATTATTATTATTATTATCAAAATTATTACTATTAGTTTTTATTAAAGTCAAATGGTATTAGATTTATTTATTTTCATCAAAAAGATATCAGCTGGCTTTATTTCAATAAAGTTGTTTGATTTAATTGTTTGTTTATTTGTAATTTAACTGAGAATAATTTTATAAAAAGTAACGTCCCTCGTATTACTTTTATTAAAAATAATTACTTCCGCTTGTGTTTCCGCTATGAAAAACTGGGATGTTACACTCACATTGGACTTTTCCTGAAAAACTCAGTTTTCAGACATGATCAGTTGTACGTTGCTATATCAAGTAGGGGTGGAAAAATGAGGCACGACATGATTGACCGACATGAACACAACACAAAATAATAGGCTATGGGTTGAGGCTTATTGGATTCGTGCCTTATCGGACTGACAAGATAAGACACGTTAACTAATGAGTTGATAACGCGCTAACTCGATAAATACGATAAGACCCAATAATATTTTAATTTCCCCCTTTTATATTCATTTACTCATTGTTAGTATCTGTGATCTTTAATTTATCATTAGTACATTTGTCATATTATAATTTTAAATGTATTTGGCAATTTGTATTGATAATTTTATACATATGTATTATATCTATTAAGAAAATCATGTATTTTATTAATTAACGGGCCTAATGTGCTTAATGGGTAAGATTAAATAAATTCAGTATTTTTGTTTATCGTGCCTATCGTACTGTGTCGTACTTTTTGTGTTTTAGCGTGTCGTGATTCGGGTTTAGATTATATGCCCGATAAGCTTATCGTGTAGTGTTCGTGCCTATGATTATCGTGTCGTGCTTTATTGTGCCGGCCCGATAAGAACCCGACACGACTGATTTGTCAGTCTTGATATCAAGGGTGACCAATTGTAAGGTTTTAAAAATATTGATCGACGATGATAAGAATAAACATTGTAACAAAACTACAAAGTTGTGTATAAGAAAATTTTTCATAATTTATTAACTACATTTCGTCTAATAATAATTCTTTTATGAACCAGGTTATATTATTTTCAATACTGTTCGATCTTTAAATAATATTTAGATGATTTATATATATGGAGTAGTTATGGTAAATACCATCTCTAGTTTGAGAACCAGTGATGGTTCTCACCAAAATACACACACACATATAACTTAAGTATACATATATACAATTACTTATTTAAATACTTTAATAGATTTAAAATAATTATTTTTATTTTACATAAAATAAAATGAAAAATTATCGTGCAACGCACGGGCACAATACTAGTATTCATATAAATTTAGAATAATATTAGTAAAATATTTTTTTAACTCTTTATATAAATTTATTTTAGAGGTTGTTTCACCAAGTTTATGATGTGAATGTATAAATTTATACCAACTTAAAGAGTTATGGTTTTTTTTAAATATTCATATAATTACAGAAAGATATATATATATATATATATATATATATATATATATATATATATATATATATATATATATATATATATATAATATTACAGTGGATAATATCTCAATAGATAATTTTCATAAATGAATTACAGTCATTCGGTTAAATAAATCATATCTTCTAACAAAAACTAGAAATAAATTCAATCAATTTAAAAATAAATGATATAAATCAATCATTTTGATTTGATGCTGAATTTTTTCTTTAGAACTTCATGTAAAATCAATCACTTTGATTTGATGATGAAAAAAAAATCTAGAATATATTTCAATGGGCTAAATTTACAACATATTCACATAGTTTTTTTATATTATCTAACGTGAATTTCTTAAAGAAAAAATATAGAAATAAAATAAATGAATCTTAAAAAAAAATAAAAAATCAGTCAATTTGATTGGTGTTGAAAAACTAATTAAAAAGTTTGAAAAATAAATCACACATAAACATAGAAGAAAAATGTGCATATTTTAAAAACTCGTATCATGTCGTAAAAATGAAAAAGAAAACTAAAACGAGTTCTTAGCTTAATACGCTGCACTTTTTAATCAATTTTTACATTTAAATTTATTGAAATAAACTTTAAACTCTAAATCATTGACACACCACTATTTCGCTTTAGCTGATGACAACAAACCTATCGTGATTATAATAATAATTGGTTGATGATTGCAACAAATAATGCACAAAAACCTAGTAGTAGTAGTAGCAGCAGTAGCAGCAGCAACAACAGTAGTAGTAGTAGTAGTAGCAGTAGCAGCAGCAACAGCAATAGTAGTAGTAGTAGTAGTAGTAATGATGATGATGATGATTATGACATCACCAAATGGGTTGACGCCATCAGCTGAAAGTCCAGGACGAACATTGCGTCGCTCACTATAAACTCTGGATGTCTAGCATCAAATGCACGCCATGCTTTTCCATCCCTTGGATGTGTCATAACATCTGTACTTGTATGATGCCCAGTACTATGCCAACGCATAAGATTCGCGGTCTCTTCCATTGTAAATAACCTTTTCAATCTTGGGATGATCAAAAAATATCGCATAGCCTTATGTGGAATTTTGCTTTTGGAGCCTTTTCCACTATTCTCTCACCAACGAGATTCTCTACAAACTGGACATGTTTCTCTATCGGCATACTCTTTATAAAAAAGTGCACAATCATACTTACAAACATGTATGTTCTCATAGCCGAGACCCAAAATTCCAAGCAACTTCTTATCCTCACAATGTGAGTTGATAAGTTTCATCGATGGGAACACAAGTTTCAACAACTTAATCAACTCGTCAAATGATATATTTGTCCACTTATTATTCACCTTCATATTCATCAACTTTACTATAAAATCCATGAAAGAGAATGATGAAATTCCTCGATATAATTTAGTGTTCATAGCTTTGCACACATTACGATACTGCTCATCAGGGCCATCCGATCCGTACTCATCATCTTGGTCCAATTCTGCCATAACATTTGTCATGTTATCCATGATTTCAAAGTCAATGTCTGACGGACCAGGTTGGTGTGATGGATCAGGTTGGTGTTCCGATGAGCAATCTCTATGGTGAACCCAAGTATCATATGATGCATCAAACCCAAACCTCTCAATATGGATTTGAACAACTTCTAACTTCTGAGACTCCATATTTAAACATTTGTTGGACGGGCACTTAATCAAGACTTTCTTATTCACAAGAGGTCTACATTTGTTAATAAATTCTCTCACTCCAAGTCTGAAATCTGTAGACATCTTATTCGTAATATGCGTCTATGTCTTGTCCATCACCATATTTGAAATCCTGAAAAAAAAAAGGACCAAAAGTTATTAGGTAATTTCTTTACTCCTCTATTTTACTGTTATTCACAAAAACTACTACAACCATTTTGATTTACCATTTTTTTTAATACCAAAATATACATTAGTGGCATGAATGAAGTATGTAAATAGATTTTACATTCGCTTTATAATATTATAAAGTAAAAAAGAAAAGCAATCATCATTTAAAACTATAGATAGTTATGATATATTTTTATCATTTACAAATTACATTCTGATAAGATGAAAATTTTGTTAGGTAATTATGCAAACCTAGGTACATTTGAAAATTCTAAAAGTTATTGGGGTATTATTTCTGACTATTTATACAACTAGTGAAGCCAATGATATAACTTAACATTTTGCAATTTATGAGTCATTAGATGATGATGATGATGAAATTATATTCAACTAAAATTTAGATTACATGAAATTATAGAAAGGTGAAGAATTAATTCACACCTTTATTTGATTTTTTCAAAAATTATTTGTCATTATTGTTGATATTGCTGCCGTTGTTGTTGATATTATTGCATGTGGTTGATATTGATGATGTTGATATTGTTATATTATTTTTGTTGTTTGGAGATTATTTGTGTAGATGGTTTCGAGTGAAATGGTAGTGACAGAGGCTGTTGAATGTTAAAAGAAGTTGTGATCTATTGGGACGGCATTTTAAACTTATTGGGAGCACTTGTCCTTGTAACATGTAAGACATTAACTCGGTTGGTTGGGTATTTACTTACGGTTGGTCAAGGTAATTAAATGCATTTTTAAGGACGACTTTACATCCTATAGGAATGATAACATGTCGTTCCTAAAGAGAGAACATATAGCAACGACTTATTATATCCTATAGGAAGAACAAAATGTCGTCCCTACAGATAGAACATATATCAACGACTTATTATCTACTGAGAGTAAAAATGTCTTCCTAATAGGTTATCGAACCTATTGAAAGGACTTTTAGATGTCGTGCCTATATGTCCTACCTATAGGCACGACACCAATGTACTCCCAATTTTGTCCTCCCTCTTAAGCTCATTTATTGTAACAACCTATAAATATATTAAAAATTATTAGTTAATAGAAATTCAATACTATATATATAAAAGAATCTAGATGACATCATTACATTTAAAAAACAATACAAATTATTTTAGATTCATGTCATACTGCAAAATTATTAGTTATTAAATAAAAATGGTACTATAAATGCAAGCTGGTATGCATGTTAAAAATACTATATTTTAGAATTTACAATAATCACATGAAAGTATTACTAGATATGAGGTCTAGTATGTAAATATAGACATGATATGACATCAAATATTCACGCCGGCAACATGCAGGTATTTTTGGTAAGTGACCTCATTTCTTAGAAGGTGTAATCCTTATAGGAGCTGGGCGAGCTGTTTTAGAGGCCATCGACCTGATGTATAGGAGTGGCGAGCTCATATGCAAGGTAGCGAACTCTTATGATCCAATACTACCAGCTCGGTACTAAGTAGTAGCTCGGTGTCGGGGCTGGGCCTCATTATTCTGTTGGGCCCTGACGGGCTAATATGGGCTATTTTATGGGGCCTCGGCGGTTTTTTTATTTATGAACATGGTTATTAGCCCACAGCTAATATGATAATTCTGCGAGAGCTCTATAATTTATGGGACTTAGCATACAAAAGGAATCCTAATTCTAAGTCGGTCGCTATTATGGTATTATCGTTATAGTAGGATAGGGAAACCCTAGGTTGGGAATACTTCTCTTGTCTATATAAAGAGGACTCAGGCCTCACTCATTACTCTAAGTTACTTTCTACACATCTTACGCTCTTGAGATCTCATCTCTTTGAGATCTCATATTTCTCTCAAACGCTCTCTAACTTAAGCATCAAAGGACCTACGTCGGGGCCGTCCACCGCCTTGGCTTAGGTTTTATATTTCAGGATCTATCAGGTTGCCAAGAGATTTCTTAGAGATCAATCAGGTTGTTGTAAGGTTATTCAGGTCGCTGATCACATCTTCGAGGTCAGTACTTTCTATTCTTGAAGAACCAATCTTTTTGGACCCATCAAGTGGCGCCGTCTGTGGGAATATGAGGGACATCGAGTCATTGAACGAAAGACGTGAGATTTATCAAAAACATAACATGAAGGGAAGAAGCATACCGCCTCGAAGCCTGACTATGGATTCTGGAACAAGTAGATCCGTGTGTAGAGATACAAATAGTGCAAGGAAACAACAAGATAAGGCAGCCTATTCAGGACCATGTGAGGCCTCTATTAATAATAACCGATCCCCAACCTTTAGACCAATAATCTCATTCAGACCTAACAAAAGACATGGCCTGTCGAAGGGGCATAATGACGCCCTAATAACTGAAGTTGAAATAGCAGGGTATGAAGTTGGAAGGTATTTATAGATAATGGAAGTTCCGCCAACATCATATATAGGGACTGTATAGATCGGATGAATCTAAAGGCAAAGATAAGGCCGGTAAATACTTTGATTTTTTGCTTTCAATGGTGTGCAGGTTATCATTCAAGACAAGCTAGAACTTCCAGTGGCTTTGGGAAAAGGGGAGCTAAGAGTAGAGAAGGATTTAAAATTCTTAATCGTCAAAGGGAACTCGACTTACAATGCAATATTGGGGTGACCTGCCCTCAACACATTCCAGGCGATCACCTCTACTTACCACATGAGTATCAAGTTTCCAGCGAGAGATAAGGTGGGAGAAGTTATATCGGAATAGCTGGTCGGTAGATCGTGCTACCAATTGATAGTCAGAAAAGGCATGAGCAAAAATAAATAAGGGAGGATGGGAGATATACGGGAAGGAGAACTCAACTCCAAGAAGATTAAAGAAGAGAAAAATTATGTCCGCCCTCATGAAGAACTCATATAAATATATCTAGAAGAGGGCAGACCGGAGTGTACCACCAAAATAGGAATGCAACTGACAGAAACCATAAGAGACGAGCTAATAACATTATTAAGAGAGTTTCGAGATGTTTTTCCTTGTGGGGATGGAGATCTACAAGGATTATCCCTTGAGGTCGTGCAACACCACTTAAATGCTGATCCGGAGGCTCGGTCTGTTTGACAATAAAGGAGACATTTTGGGGCAGAATTGGATAAAGTGATCGAAGAAGAGGTCCAGAAGCTATTAAAAGCAAGGACACATCCGAGTGATCCAATTCCTAGAATACCTTTCCAATGTGGTGATGGTGCCGAAGCCTGATTAGAAATGGAGGATGTGTGTGGATTTTCGCAATTTAAATAAAGCATGCTCTAAAGATCACTATCCATTGCCGCGCATTGATCAATTAGTCGACTCGACCTCCGGCTGCGAGCTGCTAAGCATCATCAAATTCCATTAGCGAAAGAGGATCAGCCCAAGGTAAGCTTTGTCACTTCAACAGGTACTTATTGCTTTGTCTCTATGCCTTTTGGATTGAAGAATGCAAAAGCGACCTATCAGATATTGGTAGACAAGATGTTCAAAGACCTTCTAGGGTCTACCATGGAGGTTTATGTGGACGATATGCTGGTGAAAAGCAAAAAAGCTTACTCACACGTGGAAGACCTACGGAAAGCCTTTACTATACTTAGGCAATATGGGATGCGGCTTAATCCTAAGAAATGTGCATTCGGTTGCGATCAGGAATGTTTTTGGTACATGGTGACAGAAAGAGGTATTGAGTTAAACCCAGAAAAAGTACGAGCTGTTAGGGAGATGCCACATCCTCGAACGATACGAGATGTGCAGGTGCTAACTGGAAGAGTTTCAGGTCTTAGTCATTTTATTTACAGGTCGGCAGAAAGAGGTGTGCCCATCTTTAGGACGCTCAAAAAGGGATCAAAATTTGAATGGACAAAGGCGGCTGCAGAAGCTTTTGATAAGCTTAAAGAGTATTTAGCGGAGATACCATTGCTGACCAAACCAATGATGGGCAAAGACCTGATTTTATATATATCTGTTGGGGAGGTTGCGGTGATTTCGGTGCTGATCAGAGAAGAGGCAGAAGCCCATCTACTATATTAGTAGGATATTAAAAGGAGCCGAGTTAAAATAATCAGAGCAGGAGAGAGGTGTATTTCACTAATCTATACAGCAAGGAAGTTACACCCTTATTTTTTGGGCCATGAGGTTAAAGTACGTACCAAGAACGGCTCTCGAATGTGTCAGGACGGCTGGTAAAGTGGGCAGTGGAACTCAATGAATATGATGTGGTATACGAGCCAAGAACGGCTATTAAAGCACAAGTATTGGCAGATTTTATACAAGAGATGGTACGTTCTGCCGAGCACGTGGAAGAAAAAAAAAGCATGGTTATTACATACAGATAAATCGACCATGGCATCGGGAGCTGGGCTAGGTATTGTTCTAACTAGTCCGGAAGGGGAACGTATTGACTTTGCAATCAAGTTGGGGTTTTAGGCCACCAACAATGAGACAGAGTATGAGGTACTGTTGTATGGTATAAAAATGGCGAACGGCCTGGGAGTACAAAGGATTAAAGCTTATATAGATTCACAACTAGTAGCTCGCTAGTTAGATGGATCTTTTGAGGTAAGGAAAGAATGTATGCATGTATATTTGAAAAAGCTAAGGGACGAGGTAATGCAGTTTGAGGAATTTAAGCTGGAGCATTTACCGCGAGCTGATAATATTAGGGCAGATCAGCTCTCTAAGATGGTCGGAACACTGGGTATTTGTGACACTAGGAAAGTCACATTGATGGAGATGGGTCATAGCAGTAACGATAAGGGGAAAGAGGTTATGGAGATTGATGTAAGGGAAGATTGGCGAACACCAATTCGGGGGATCCTCGATACGGAAGCTAGGACAGCAGCACGTCTTTGTGTGATAAACGGGGATTTATACAAGAGGTCATGTTTCGGCCCATATTTTAAGTTTTTGGCGAAGGAAGAAGGGTTGGAGGTGTTACAGGAACTACACAAATGATACTATGGCGACCATGAAAAAAGCAGAGCACTGGTGGGAATAGCATTACGAGCTAGTTTCGTTTGGCCCGGAATGAAAGGTATGGCGGGTGAACTAGTTATGACTTGCAAAAAGTGTCAGGTGAACGCTCCGGTTATTCATGTGCCCACGGAAGATATGATGGTAATGAGTTTGCCTTGCCCCTTTTTGCAATAGGGAATAGATATCGTGGGGCCTTTCCTAAAAACGCTAGGCAACAAAAAACACTTGGTGGTCGCAGTAGACTACTTTACAAAGTGGGTGGAGGCCGAAGCTGTGACGAGCATAGGCGAACAGGATATGGTTGACTTTATTTTTAACAATATTTTTTGCAGATACGGCATCCCACGGGTGCTAGTTTCGGATAATGAAACCCGATTTAATGGGCAGATGATCCAGGATTGGTGCAAACAAATGGGGATGAAACAACGATATGCTTCTATGGCACATCCCCAAGCCAATGGAAAGGTTGAGTTTACTAACCGTATTATTGTACAAGGAATCAAGCTACGATTTGAGAAGGCAGGGGGACTTTGGCATGAAGAGCTCGCCTGTGTCTTATGGGCTTATCGAATGATCCCACGAATTACCACAGGCGAATCACCTTTAAGCTTGGTTTATGGTATGGAGGCCGTTATCCCAGCAGAAATAGTGGGAGGATCACAAAGATTTTCAACATTCAATGTGGAACAAAACAAACGACTAGCCAGGGGAGCTATCAAAACGATAGATGAAATACGAAACAAGGCTGCAGCGCGCGTAGAAAGATATAAACAAAGAATTTAGGCAGCCTTTAACAAAGAGATGAAATGAAAGTACTTCCAGATCAGTGATCTCAAGCGGGCTGATGTAATTTACACCACAAAGAAATTGGATCTCAATTGAGTCGGACGCTTCAAAGTTATCAAGGTCTTACAAGGAGGAGCATACGTGCTTGAGAACGCAAACGGGAAAGCTCTACCAAGATGCTAAAATATCTTCCACTTGAAGAAGTATTACGCCTGAATCTCTGGATGATGGGCTCTTACGTTCCATACTTCTATCTCTACTTATTTTACCATGGGTCGATGCTCTTTTAGGTCGGCGACTAATTTGTGCTCTTATCGCACTTTTTACCCACTATGGGCTGATATTCATCAAACAAATGATTTCATATGGCATTCTATGGTTTTTATGGTTAAATACCAATGCTTTTATTAGGTCGGTGATGGTTAAATCTTGACTCTTTTATTAGGTCCTCGATGGTTAAATCTCGACGCTTTTATTAGGTCGGTGATGGTTAAAGCCCGACGCTTTTATTTAGGTGGGCAATATGGTCTTATGTCAATGATTCTACTAGGTCGTTGATGGTTTTTACGGGTAAGATAATGGCTAATTTTATGTAAAAACATGTTGGATTTACATGTTCTTGGGAATCCTTGCATATGTTTATTTTACATATGTTGAGGATGTATTGAGAAGAGGCATGTTTGATTGACATGTTTCCTCCCAGTTCGTATATTTGATCTATGTGTTGGTCCTGTGTGTTTTATCTGTTCTGGTGTGTCTCGTGGTGAAAGTTGGTCTTATGCGCTTTGGTTTGGTCCAATGTGTTTTAGGTGTTTTGATTTGGTGTTATATGTTATGTCTGGTCTCATATGGAAGCATGTTTGAGTTGCATGTTTTCTTATATCTTTGGTTATGTTGATTTGCATACTTGGGATATTTTGAAGTAAGTCATAATACAGTTTTCTTTGTACACTGGTTTTCTATGTGATAAACAGATTTATATGATACCATGAGGGAGTTCGGGTTATTACACTAGCATGGGGGACTATTCAAAGTCTCGAGTTTACATTAACCATGGAATATGTGATACACATTATAAGAAGGAAAATTTTATAAGGCAAGAGATAATCGAGTTATAACGGAGAACAAATGTTAAAATTACAGAGGAATTGGATAAGTCAAGCAGGATCATAGTCAGGCACCAACTCATCTACAGGAGCTTCTAGGTCAGCACTAAGTTCGGCTCTCAGGATCGCATTACCCTTGCAGGGGATCCACCACTTAGCTTCTACAGGTTGACTCCTGTCACCCTTCCAAAACGAGAAATTAGGAAGCTCGCCATTCATAGTCTTTATGTCGGGTTTGAATTGAATATTCGTGGTATTAAGCTGAGCCTTGATCCGATCTATAGCAAAGTTAAACCATTCATGAGCTCCTCTTCCCATTTTCCCTAAGTAATGCGACGTCTGCCGGTATGTATTTAGCAGCTCCTCTGTGTAGGTATCTGATTTGTACATATTTGTATGTGATTTTCGTGTATTTTTGCATCGTGTGTTGTGTGCTTTTACGTGTTTTAGGTTTATCTTTTTATCGTTTTTCTTCCTTTTGATGTTTTTCGTCTCGTTTGGTGTTTAATGTGTTTTTACTCTATTTTATATGAAATAATCTAATTTTGTTTTATTTTGGTGTTATAGCTCGAGAAGACGAAGATTGGATAAGCAATGTGYTGTGCTGACACTGGGTACCAGTCTGACACTGGGTTACCCAGTGTCCGAGTCATGCTGACACTAGCTGCCGCAGCCTGGCTCGCGTCGACTGACGCACCATCGACGCTCCGTCGATGCAAATATTCTGTTGTATCGATCCTGGCTCACGTCGATCGATGCACTGCCTGCCGACGCCCGTAGCCTAGCTCTGTCGATCGACGCACTGCCTGGTCGACGCGTGCAGTCTGGCTCGCGTCGACTGACGCACCATTGACGCTCCGGCAGTTCGAGTCAACTTATCGCCTATAATAGCTCCGTTCTCTTGCGGACGAGCTTTTATTTAAATGCGAAAGAGTTTGATTTAAAGTTTGGAGCCGTTGCCGGGGAAGGCTAAAGGCTACGATTTTTGGTGTTTGCTTTTATTTGTGTGTTTGTGTTAGTATTTGTTGTTGAATTTTGTTTTGTTTATTTTTATACTTTTTGGTACGTTTAATCTCGGTTTTTGAGTGTTGTGCTTTGTAGCCAGATTTTTTTTTGAAGACTCTAGATTAATTTGATTGAAGATGGCGAATTATCGAGTTAGTTCGCCATATGATGAACCTTACGCTCCAACTCTCGATTGTCAAGTCCCTCCATCATATTATGACCCGTATGCTCCGAGCGGTCAAGAATGGGCCCATGCTTTTGACTATCCCGGCCATGTCCTTCATATTGCTGTAATTCGAGCATGGATTCTTATGCACCGTCTCGTGGTTATTATGATCCGGGTCTTGACGATTCTTATGCTCAATTTGCCCCGCCTTATCCGAACGCGAACTCGTATGCTCCTACGTTTCAAGATTTCCATTCTTCGTGCTACGACATTTACAATCCACCCACATCCAATGCGTACATTTCAAGAGGCGATCATTCCGTCACTATTTCTCAAGATCTTTTAGCTGAGATTGTGGAAGCGACTCGACGTATGGACGAACGCATAGAACGTATGGATGAACGCATAGAACGCCTCGATATTCAATTAGAGAAATTTGACAACAAGGTGTAAGAGCTAGACCAACCTTGTCATGAGGAGTTGCCCGTCTTTGATATGAAAAATTCCACCTTTGTTGATGGCAATTCCGGCTTTGATGATATTTTGAACAAGGTGTGTGAAGATGTGAAATTTTTGGGTGAGAAGAAGGAGTTGGAAGTCGACATTACCTCTCCCGTGCTTTTTGAGGATTATATACACGACTGTGTGGGAGAGTTGATTTTGGGTGAATTTACTGAACCTCATGCTGTACCGCTTGATTCTTTGTACGAACATGAGAAGGAGGTGTTTGGAGAGAAAGTTGAGAAGGAGCCCGTTTACATCCCGGGACATGATTTTTATGCCCGCCTTAGTGATTATCATTGCCAATTATTGCTTTTAGAGAATACCAAGGCGTGGCATGACCGTCATCTATTTTTAGACCCGGGATAACATCGAATTGACGCCGTCAAGCTAAAGACGTTAAAAAAATGCTTTTTGGGAGGCAACCCAAGCCTCTTTTAACTTTTTATATTTTTTTTTGTGTGTTTTTGTTCTTTTTGTTTCAGGTTCCCTTCGACTTTGAAGCCCATTGGGTGATCTTGGATGCTCAACTCTTCACCACAAGCGCGAATTCAGGGACGTCTCTCTCTCTTTCTCTTCCTTTTACCATACTTTGCTTAATTTTTTGTACTATACAATGTGGACATTGTATGGTTTAAGTGTGGGGGGGTTTGTCCTTGGTTTGGTTAGTAATCTTTGTATGCTTGCTTGTGGTTGATTTGAGTTGTGTGTATTTATATTGACTGGAACCTTGACGAAGTGACGTGGTTAGATGCTTTGGTTAGGATATTTAGACTTTCGTTCGAACAATAGTGTAATTGTGGAGTGATTTGCACAATTTTGTAAATATTTTTCCCTACCGTTTTTGTATCACGTTGCGTGTGTTTTTCTTGCTTTTAGGTGTTTTAGGAGTCGAGTTGGCCGTTTTTCGTTATTTCTAGGTTTTCGTATTTTTGTACGTTTTATTATTAGTTTTCGTAGTTTTTCACTATTTCATTTTTCTCTTGGCCGTAGGATGTCCAAGCGGGGCCCGCGCTCATTTGGTATCATTTTTACTCGACTCGGGAATGGACGAACAAGCAACGAAGCGCAACAGACGAGGTTCGATAAATCGGCGGACGTAAAAAGAACGAGGAATCGAGCCGGGTGCAGCAATCCAGTCGACCGACTGGAGTTCAATCGATCGACTGCCCTTCTAGTCGATCGACTGGAACTCCAAAATCGACTGGATTCCAGGGCTTTTGGCCATTTTTGACACTGCAGTCGATCGACTGCCGACGTGGTCGATCGACTGCAGTCGATCGACTGGATTCCAGGGACTCTTGGCCGTTTTGACAGCGCAGTCGATCGACAGGCGACTTGACCGATCGACTGACAGACGATCGACTGCTTTACAGTCGATCAACTGAAAAGTAGATTTTTTGCCACTTTTGGACGATTTTGCCCCTGCGTGATGTATTAATCAAAGATGTCATTTCACTCATTGAGGCAACTTGCAGCAAGGGCCTTTCCACTCCAGGAGAGCTCCTTCAACACATAGCCAATATTTCCCTTTGCTTTTGATCAATTTAAAATTCTAGTAATTAGTTAATTAGCTTTAGTTTAGTTAAGTGTTAGATCTCTATTAACTAGTTGTTCAAGCTTTGTTTTGCCATCTCCATTGTTAAGATTTCAAGCTTTCCCCTTCAAGCTTTTTGTGGAAACATACATTTGGTAATATCTTTCTATAATATAGTTTTATTTTCATGTTATTTCTTGTAATCTTGTGTTGATGCTTGGATCATGGTTTAGTTGCTATTTTGATTATCAAAACTTCCATTTTCATTTTATAGCTTTCTAGCAACTTATGCTTTTAAGTTGTTAAGTTGTTTAGATCAATTTCTAAGTTTTTATAAGTTTTAT
The DNA here is from genome assembly GCA_014905375.1 of Phtheirospermum japonicum. NCBI lineage: Eukaryota > Viridiplantae > Streptophyta > Magnoliopsida > Lamiales > Orobanchaceae > Phtheirospermum > Phtheirospermum japonicum. The sequence goes on along the minus strand of BMAC01000099.1, from coordinate 652,171 downwards.
AAATCGTCCCTTTTCAGAACTTTGATCTTTGTTAAATTAATGTTGACTTTTTCAAATAAGCATGACTTTAATCTTCCCTCCATTTTTCTTAATTTAAATTATAAGCTTTCTTAGTTAACTGGTTTAGATTAATCATTTTTAAATAAGCTTTAATTTCCTTTTTGTATTTTAATGTTTTCAAAACTTCTATTTCAATTAAAGTTTAGTTATAAAAACTGAATCCAAATCAATGACTATCTCTTTCCTAGTTTAGATTAGTTTAATTTTCAATCGACAATAAGAGTAAATAAGAAAACGACAAGCCGATAACATCCATCCTCGAAAGACACGACTCGGGAAGAACTCACCGACCTACAACCGGCTCCGTACTCTTGCGGAGATGGATTCTGAAATAGCGCGTCGAGGATTCGTCGATCAAAAATTTAGCGCCGTTGTCGGGGATGGATTAAGGCCAATGGCGTTCTTAATTACTCTTATTGTCATTGTAAATAGCAGCTAGTTAAATGTTTTATATTCGATACGTGTAATCTTTTATCGTTGTTGTGTATGCAGGGTAGGTCCGACGTCCCGTTACCTCCGCTATTATCACCGATAATCGAGGAGCGAACGATGGCAACTCCGTTTGAGAGCCCGATTCCGCCCGCCCACACTCTAGAAGATCAAAGGATGCCTCCGACGCTTAATTGATCCGGCCGAGGATGGCAAACTACCGAGCTAGTTTGCCATACGACAACCCTTACATTCAAACTCCCGAATATCCAAATCCATACACGACTCCCAAATATGGCGACCCGTATGTTTCGATCGGAAAAGAATGGATCTACTCTTCCGATCATTATGACCCAAATCCTCCATATTCACCTCCATTTTCATATCCCCATAACCCGAGCATAGATCTGTATGCACCGACTCTTGATCCTTTTGATCCGGGTTTTGACGATCCATATGTTCCACTCGCCCTTCCTTCGAGCTACGATTCTTACAATCTACCCACCTCGAGCTCGTATACCCTGAGCGATGACCCTTATACCTCACTCTTTCAAGATTCGTCTACGYCCYAACTCSCRGACGTGGAGTCTCTCTTAGYCGACCTCATTGAACGCCTCGCTCGTATGGAGACTCGTGCAAAACAAATTTCCAATGACGTGGACGAGCTTAAGGAACCGTGCCTTGACGAGATGCCCATCTTGGATGTGGTGGTGCCCACAGTTGGTGACGGCGATTCGAGAATTGACGATCTTTTGAAAGAGGAGCGCTATGAGGTGGATTCAGAGGACGAGGAGAATGGGTCGGAAGACAACGTAACCGCTCTCGGGTATTGTGAAGAGATTGTAGTGGAAAGTGAGGGGATGTTATCTTTGGGTTCTCCGATTGCACTTGGATTGTCGAGCTTACCTGCTTTAGGCGAGGAAGATATAGTTGTGCCGATCTTGGAGGATGTGGATTTGATCGAGCCTCTTTTGCCACCACCCGACGCTTTATTACTACTTGAACAAGAGGAAGTGGAAGAGGACGAGGAAGATGTGCGGGGTCCTACTCTCTCGTGCCCGACTACGACTATTTCTAAATTCGAGAGAGAGGAGATGACGGTCGGGGAGATGGAGAAATACGTCGACCCGTTTTAGGACGATCACGTTTGGGTGATCGACTCACCCTTACGACCACCGAAGTAAGCCCACGTTCTTGATGTCTCGATCTTCCGGCTTGCCCAACGCGCCCGCCTTGGTGATTTTGATCACCCGGTGTGTCTACTCGAGAACACCAAGGTGTGGCATGATCGTCACCTCTTCTTGGATCCTGGATAATGTTTTTGTATAACCGTCGAGCGAACGACGTTAACCAAACGTGCTTCGTGGGAGGCAACCCACGATTTTCTAACCTTTTCTAACTCTTTTCTTGTTTTTCTTTTAATTTTGTGTCTATTCTATCCTTGAGTAGTATTAAATCGAGTTTTTGGGTTTGTGTAGGTTCAATCCTGGGGTCTTGAGTGAAAAGAGGATCGAAAATGGAGATTGGCTGCTGGAATGCAGTCGATCGACTGGTATCTTGCTGATCGACAGCCAGTCGATCGACTGGCGCACGATCGATTGAGACAGAGAAATCGACTGGATTCCAGAAATTTTTAATCTTTTGATAAGAGCAGTCGATCGACTGTCGGCAGTCGATCGACTGCAGTCAATCGACCGAGGATTGCAGTCGATCGACTGCCCTGACTGCCCAGAGCCTGCGGATCTATATATTCAAGTCAATCTTCCCCCCCACCACATCAATCGACCAAGCAGAAAAAAAAGGGGGCGAAAAAAAAATAGAAAAATCTATAAAAAAAAGAAGAGAGAAAAGAGAGTGTTGATCGACGGCGAGAAATTACGCGGGAATTTCAGTTTCCTTCCTCTCTACATTCAAAAATCTCCTTGGGATTAGTTCGATTCTTCGTTCCATTTTGAACCAACTTTTCAAGGTACTTCGCTTGAACGATCTCTCGGGGAACTTGTTTATTGCTTGGTTGTGTTTTGGGTAGGATTTGGGAGCCATTTTCATATATTTCCATATTCAAAAATCTTGCCCACCAAGTGTTCGACGAAATGCCCCAGTGAACGTTTGGTTTGAATTTTTCCCATTTTTCCATTCTCGTTCGTTCCTTTCGATTCTTAGAACCCTCCACTACAAAATCCGTCCACTCTCGTTCATACTTCCCCCTTTTTACCAATGGACGGCCACTCCGATGATGAAATTTTGAACCTTCCCCAATACCCCAATATCGCCGGAGCTTACGATGCCCCCTTCCCCATCTACTCCACATACGAGGGGGAGATTTTTCAAAACCTGTCCTAGCGACATTTCGCTACCCCACGCTTTATCAATATCGAGCGTTTGGACGAATGGGTGGCGAACAGGGACTTTGACGGGTTCGGCACCCGACTACTCCATTACATCAACGCGATGAACGGCCGAATGTTCGCGTCTTTCCGGGCATCGGCTTATCGGGAGCTAGTGCTTGAGTTCTTCACCTCATACTAGGAGACCGATGACGGGGGTTTTAATGTCTGTTGTGGGGGAATTGAGCACCGGATCGATCAGGGGGTGCTCCAAGAGGTGCTCGGGCTTAACTGCCAACAGTACTCGTACACGCAGGCGAGTGGTTTTCATGTGGATGAGTTTTGGGGGAGTATCACGGGCGGACGTGGTACCCAGGATCGATACTCGGTGTCGGCGATCGTCGACTTGGCACTGCTTGGGGCTTACAAATTCTTTGCCCACGTCCTGATGGGCAATCACGAAAGCACCGACCTCACTCAGCACGAGATTTACGTGCTTTGGTGCCTATGCAATGGACATCCGGTCCCATTTTTCCCATTGATCCGAGGACAAATTCGAGGGATTCAGAAGATGAGAGGAGAAAGCGTCGCCCGAGTCGGCATGGGGCCGATGATCACCGTTCTTGCCCGCTACTTTGGGTTTGAGGCCGAGGCGGCCAACATGACAAGCGTCGATCTTATGGAGTTGGCGTTCAAAACGCCGAGAGCCCCGACGAACCCGGCGAACCCAAATCCTAGACGCCAACACCACCGAGAGAATGAACGAGGCGAGGCTGGCGACGTCCCGAACACCGGTTCGGGCGCGCATCATGGAGCGAGCACGAGCCAAGCGGCATTCCCGCAGTACGGAGGTCCGAGCACCGGCTCGGGTCACGAGATGGGTTGGAACGACTTCCAACAGGCCGTGTTTTCCTGCTTCGACCAGATCAACACCCGTTTTGACCGGCTCGACGAGGGGCAGGCAAGAAACGACCGAGCTTTTCGTGGCCTCCATAGCCAGCTCCTTTGGGTCGAGAGTCGGATGCGTCAGGACAACGACGACGACGATGACGGCGGAAATGGCGACGATGAGGAGGAGGAGGAAGACAAGGACGCGACCCTCCGTGCCCGACCTAGGAGACGTCGTTAAATCTCCTAGATTATCCTTTGTTTATTTTATTTGTTTATTGTTTTTTTGTGTTATTTTGTTTATCTTTCGATTATGTTCTTTTATTTCTCGTCTCGACTCTTGTAAAAAAAATAAATAAAAATAAAAATAAAAAAAATAATAAAAAAATCCTTTTAATTGCTTTCATTTTTGTATATAGTTTAATTTCATTTTCTTTGAATATATTCTCAAAATATAAAACAAATTTGAAAAATAAAATCCAAACAAATTAGAAAATTCAAAAAACTCAAAAAGATTTTCGTTTTTGTAAATAGTTTATTTTAGTGCAAAATTTCCACCTTGCCTTACCTTGTAGATAGCTTGTTGCTTGCCTCGGCTCCCGGCAACGACTTTTGCACAACCACGACTACACAAGCTCGGACATAGGGGCGTTCTCTTTTCCCTACACCTTTTTACTGCTTTTCTTAGCTTAAATACGCAATGAGGACATTGCTAGGTTTTAAGTGTGGGGTGGTTAGAGTTCGTCCTAGGTTTTTAATTTCGTCGTATGCTTGCTTGTGTTAATTTGAGTAACGTGTGTGCTATTATTGCTTGGACCCTTGGCGAAGTGATGCGGTTTTGATGATTTGTTAGGGTATTTAGATTTTCGATCGAATATAGTGGACTTAGGTGGTTTAACTTGTTGGGATCTCCGTTCGGTCTTAGCTTCGTGCTATCCTTGTGCTCGTTTAGAACTAGTGCCTCGACTAGCCCTCGTCATTAAATGCTCTCTATAGGTTTTTGTTTTGTAATTTGGAGTCGTCAATTGCTCCACGTGCTTGATCGAGAATTTTGTAAGTTGCTAGTAGCAACGAATGATCGGAGTCATTGAAAGCTTCGTATTTTCATCTTTATTTACCGTAAAAAAAATAAAATAAAATAAAATAAAATAAAAGAGAAAAAAAAGAGACGAATAAACAAGGATAAGTTATAAATCCTTGAAGTTGTTTAGTAGTTAGTAGCACGTTTTTCCCTTTTCCGATTTTTAGTATATATTTTTTAAAGAGAAGCGTAGATGGTTTTGGCTAGTAGGGAGCCGATTAACGGGTCGAGCGTGGATAGACCTTAGCCGGGGCAAGGACGAGGAGACCGACTTGGTGGATTGTTTAAGTCCTTTTAGGTTTCGGGAGTCGATCTAAATTTCCTTAACAACGCACATTGACGTCCTTTTAGCCAAAGCTAACAAGCAACGTAGCGTACGACGTCTCGAATTATTTTGTGCATTAGTTAGGATTGGTCGGGGGTAGTTTAGTAATTTTACGTTAGTTTTGCTTGAGGAAAAGCAACCGTCTAAGTGTGGGGTGGTTGATTTGCACATTTTTGTACATATTTTTTCCTACCGTTTTTGTATCACGTTGCGTGTATTTTTCTTGCTTTTAGGTGTTTTAGGAGTCGAGTTGGCCGTTTTTTATTATTTCTAGGTTTTCGTATTTTTGTACATTTTATTATTAGTTTTCGTAGTTTTTCACTATTTCGTTTTTCTCTTGGCCGTAGGACGTCCAAGCGGGGCCCGTTGGGATCATTTTTACTCGACTCGGGAATGGACGGACAAGCAAGGAAGCACAACGGACGAGGTTCGATAAACCGGCGGACGTGAAAAGAACGAGGAATCAAGCCGGGTGCAGCAATTCAGTCGATCGACTGCCCTTCTAGTCGATCGACTGGAACTCCAAAATCGACTGGATTCCAGGGATTTTGGCCATTTTTGACACTGCAGTCGATCGACTGCCGACGTGGCCGATCGACTGCAGTCGATCGACTGGATTCCAGGGACTCTTGGCCGTTTTGACAGCGCAGTCGATCGACAGGCGACTTGACCGATCGACTGACAGACGATCAACTGCTTTACAGTCGATCAACTGAAAAGCAGGTTTTCGACACTTTTGGACGATTTTGCCCCTGCGTGATGTATTAATCAAAGACGTCATTTCACTCATTGAGGCAACTTGCAGCAAGGGCCTTTCCACTCCAGGAGAGCTCCTTCAACACATAGCCAATATTTCCCTTTGCTTTTGATCAATTTAAAATTCTAGTAATTATTTAATTAGCTTTAGTTTAGTTAAGTGTTAGATCTCTATTAACTAGTTGTTCAAGCTTTGKTTTGCCATCTCCATTGTTAAGATTTCAAGCTTTCCCCTTCAAGCTTTTTGTGGAAACATATATTTGGTAATATCTTTCTATAATATAGTTTTATTTTCATGTTATTTCTTGTAATCTTGTGTTGATGCTTGGATCATGGTTTAGTTGCTATTTTGATTATCAAAACTTCCATTTTCATTTTATAGCTTTCTAGCTTTTGAACTTATGCTTTTAAGTTGTTAAGTTGTTTAGATCAATTTCTAAGTTTTTAGAAGTTTTATAAATCTTCCCTTTTCAGAACTTTGATCTTTGTTAAATTAATGTTGACTTTTTCAAATAAGCATGACTTTGATTTTCCCTCCATTTTCCTTAATTTAAATTATAAGCTTTCTTAGTTAACTAGTTTAGATTAATCATTTTTAAATAAGCTTTAATTTCCTTTTTGTATTTTAATTTTTTCAAAACTTCTATTTCAATTAAAGTTTAGTTATAAAAACTGAATCCAAATCAATGACTATTGCTTTCCTAGTTTAGATTAGTTTAATTTTCAATCGACAATAAGAGTAAATAAGAAAACGACAAGCCGATAACATCCATCCTCAAAAGACACGACTCGGGAAGAACTCGCCGCACTACAACCGGCTCCTTACTCTTGCGGAGACGGATTCTGAAATAGCGCGTCGAGGATTCGTCGATCATGGGGAATGAAGTTTAAATAGTCTATGAAGTGTCTTGTCTTCTGTTTTATTCTTGTTTCATTCCAAAGAGTCGAATACTCTCTACTAGCCCCGTTTTCAGTTAACCTCTATAGGATTTTATGTAATTTTTGTTTTTATTTTGGAGACGTTAAAACTCCACGTGCAAAGTTGAAAAATATTATTAGTTGCACTTAGCAACATAATATTGGAGTCAATGAACTCTCGTTTGTGATTTATGTAAATTATTTTCGTTTAGTACCTTATCTCTTTAGGCACCCAAAAAAAATATATTATTAAAAAAAGAAAAGAAAAAAAAAGAAAAAAGAAAAAAAAAAGAATAAGTACAAGAAGAGAAAACCTTGTACAAGTTGAGTTCTTATTTTTATTTCTTAGATTGTTTTGTTAAAGAAGTGTATAGATGATTGGGCTAGTCGGGTGACGATTTGGCGGTTTGAGCAGGGATAGACTTTGGCCGAGGCATGGATGGGTGACGTATATGGAGGTCAACTCGTTACTTTTAGGTGTTCAGAAGCTAGTCTAAATCTCTTATCTCAACGTTATCGTGTCGTCCTTTTAGTCGAGTTTTTAGTTGATCTAATGCATTAACATCTTGAATCATATGGATGCATTAGTAATTAAGTCATCGGGTAATTAACTTTTCCTTGTCTACGTCTAGATTAGATTTTGCTTGAGGACAAGCAAAAAGGTAAGTGTGGGGGAATTGATTTGTACATATTTGTATGTGATTTTCGTGTATTTTTGCATCGTGTGTTGTGTGCTTTTACGTGTTTTAGGTTTATCTTTTTATCGTTTTTCTTCCTTTTGATGTTTTTCGTCTCATTTGGTGTTTAATGTGTTTTTACTCTATTTTATATGAAATAATCTAATTTTGTTTTATTTTGGTGTTATAGCTCGAGAAGACGAAGATTGGATAAGCAATGTGCTGTGCTGACACTGGGTACCAGTCTGACACTGGGTTACCCAGTGTCCGAGTCATGCTGACACTAGCTGCCGCAGCCTGGCTCGCGTCGACTGACGCACCATCGATGCTCCATCGACGCAAATGTTCTGTTGCGTCGATCCTGGCTCGCGTCGATCGACGCACTGCCTGCCGACGCCCGCAGCTTGGCTCGCGTCGACTGACGCACCGTCAATGCAAATGTTCTATTGCGTCGATCGACGCACTGCTTGGTCGACGCGTGCAGCCTGGCTCGCATCGACTGACGCACCGTTGACGCTCCGGCAGTTTGAGCGGTTATTTTTGAAAAATCTATAAAAGCCGGTGGTTTTCTTCATTTTCAAGGGGCTGAGACGAGGGGGAAAGGTCCGGATATTCATGCCACCATTTCAATTACGCGCATAATTTAGGTTGAAGAGTCGAAGATTGCAAGTTCGAGTCGTCAATTCCTCGTTTGTTCTTCGTCTTTGTTTTACTTTCTGTATTTTCGTTTTAGTTTCTTAGATTTCAGACTTTAGATGTTAGATAGATTAGTTTGTAATTCGTAGTTTAATTTCTCGTTTGAACTTCGTGACTTTTCTCGTTAATTTCGTAAGCTTTTATTTCTTTGTTGGAGATGCTTGGTGAATTGCAGGTTTTAAATGCTTAAGTTCTCATTTTTAATTGCATGATGTTTAGATTAACATGAGCTTTGGTTGAGTTTATTGGTCAAGCGTGCTTAGGGTCGTTTAGAACCATCGGGATTGACAACCCCGATCGTGGAGACGATTCCGGTGCACTTGACCTTTTTTTTTATTTATCATTTTAAAGCTTTTAATTTTATTGCTCGTAGATGTTACAAAACCTCAAACTCAATTTGATCGAGTGTTTAGTTTAGTTTAGTTTTTATTTTTGTTTTTATGTACGTAAAATCGAACACCGAAATAGTTTCCGATTAGTCTTCCTTGTGATTCGACTCGAGTCAGCTTATCGCCTACAATAGCTCCGTTCTCTTGCGGACGAGCTTTTCATTTTTAAACATGAAAAAGTTCGATTCAGTATCTGTGAACTTCTTGACAACTTCGCTCTTTAAGAATGAACGACGACCTTCATGTAATCCCTCCTCTCGACCAGCAGTTTTCCCTTCATCAAATCCTTGGTTACGGGTCATGCAGATCGCATTTTCCATCTGCCCGTGGTAATTCCACACTTGTCCCTCCAACTCCATTAGGCGACCTCCCAGCCGAGTGGCTTCATCCCTCATGGTCTTTGATTTGTACTTTTTTGTACACTTTTTTGTTACCTTTATGTGTCGCATTCGCGTGTGTTTTGCTTGCATTTATGGGTTTTAGGATTCGTTTTGGCCTATTTTGTTAGTTTTAGGTTTTTATAACTTTTGTGCGGTTTTTAGTAGTTTTTCGTACATTTTTACCCTTTTTCGTATTTTTGGCCGTAGGATGACCAAGCGGGTCCCGCGCACATTTGGAGGCATCCCACTCAACACGGATTGGAACGAACAAGCAAGGGAACACAGCACGTACGAGAAGCAACAGCCGACGGACGTTTAGAGCGGAAACCAGAAAACCGAGTCGGATGCAGCCGTTCCAATCGATCGAATGGATCTCAGTCGATCGATTGATCGTCTAGTCGATCGACTGACACAGCCAAGATCGACTGCTCGGCAATATGTTCGGAAATTTTGGGTGAATCAGTCGATTGACTGACCCTTAGTCGATCGACTGCTCCTCAGTCGATCGACTGAGACGCAGTCCAACTCGTGATTTTGGTCCATTTTGACAATTTTGCCCCTACATTTTTGTATAAATAGACCCATCTTTCTACAACCTTATCCAAACCTTTCTTGGTGGAATTTGGACTTGTTCCATTTCTTCCAAGCCTTTACATTTCCCTTGTCAGGTAAACCCTAGTTTAAATTCTTAGCTTATGTAATTTAGTTAGCTTAGTAGTTAGTTTAGTTAGTGTTAGTTAGTTAGATTGCTTAGCAATTGTGGGAGAAGGTGACATATCCTTCACTTGTGGTTCTTGGTTGCTTTTGGAAGATTGTAATAGATTTGAAGCCTTTGAGTTAAAGGCAATTTAGTAGTGTTCTTTCCCTTTATTATTATGATTTGTTCTTGATTAATTGTTGTTGTTATTGTTGTTGTTGTTCTTGTTAGGTTAAGATTGTTATGTTGGTGGTTTGGTTTTTGCTTATGTTGTTCTTCTTTTCTAGCAAACTCCATTGATGCACTCTCTTTTCAAGCTTTTTACTTCTTTTAGTTAGACAAACTTTTGGCTCTTGAAAGATGTATGAATTTTTCCTCTTTGGCAATTTGTCTTGTTCAATTTAAAAGCCTTTGACTTTTCTCAAATTCAAATGCTTTGATTTTCCCTCCATGAATTCTCTTTTAATTGTAAGCTTTATTTGATGCAATTAGTTTAGTAATTACGGGTTTAGGGTTTAAGTTCGTTTAGAACCATTAATCGGAGTTTGTCGAGAATTGGGATTGATGACCCCTACACTTAGTTGACAATTTGGAATTGACAACCCCGAATCGTGAATTAAGTACTCGGCGAAAACTGATTAATCGTGGAGACAAACCGAACACCCTAAACCCTCATTTTCATTATTTTTATTAAAGTCTTCTTTTAAATTAAAAACTCAAATCAAACCAATGACTTAATACTTTCTTAGTTTAGATTAGTTTAATTTAGTTTAACAAGAGAGTAACTAAAACCACCGACCGCCGATAATATCTATCCTCAAGAGACATGACTCGGGAAAGCTTACTGATCTACAATCGAGTCCGTACTATTGCGGAGAAGACTTCTTAGAGTGATAAGAATTCTTCGATCATTCTTTAACTGGATCTTAGCGACATTGAGCTCTTCTTCCCGAGCTTTTAACTGGCGATGTGATTCATCCAACTCCCATTGAGTTAAAGATAGTTGTCGTGTCTATTTCTCCGCCTGTGCTGTTAGCTCTTCGAGCGTCTTTTGTAAGTCATTCTCGGGGGTCATCGATAACAAGTGACTTGATAGGGAATCCATCCATGGTTGCAGCTGTAAAGGATAATGAAGTGTGTCAGGTAACGTGGGAGGTCGATAATACTAGATTGAATGTATATGTAAAATAACTGGGACCACATCTGCTTTTGGAGCAAAGATTAGACTTGGTCGTCATCTTTACATTGAGCCAGCCCCTTTTCCAGGCTCGGGGGGCTTGAAGTGGATGCAACAGATGTCTTCTGAAAACGGCGACGCTTCAGGATTACAAGAGTTTATTTTGAAGGAGTTCGCTCACTGACCTTCCTTTTCCCTTTCCCTTTATCAAACACTTCTCGGAGAGGAATATACTCCTCAGGGTCATCCAGGATCTCCTGTCTATATCTCGAAGCCATGGCGAGATCCAACTCTGCATCCACATCAAAAACAATAGGAGGTCGTGATGCTAATGTCACCGCCGGGCTAGTTTCGGGCTAAACAGTGACACCTTCATCTGAACTTGATGAGAGGCAGCTATCGATGATATTATCTGCATAAGAAAGAGAATACATTGAGTTTCTCATATAGTAAGATTAAGGTGCGGGAGAGTTGTGATAAATTCAAGGACCTGCCAAATTTAGATCTGGTTAAATTCGTGGGTCGTGTGCTATGACCTACAAACCTAAAGACACTATCCGATTCTGTGAGACTCATCACATTATAGGATTTTTTGCTACAATTGTCGAGGAGGTCATAATATTGTTGAAGAAGTGTGGTCTAGTTTTTTGGGCAAGGTATAGGATCCTGTTCAGGAGTCGATTGCTGCCACTCGGTAAGGAATGGCCAGACTATAGAACTATGAAGAAAAAAAAATTTGACCCATCACTCATGCACTTTTTATGACGGTCTAAACAAGAAGCATTTGGTGTGACATGAGGAAAGGTAGAAGGAACCTCTTTTGTTCTTTATTTTGAAGCAGTAATGGAAAAAGCCTATGTCAGGCTCTACGTTGTGATATTTACACATGATTATGTAACCAGTGATAAACTTAAGGGAATTAGGGGTCATCTAAAGAAGTGTGACCTTGTATTTCTCCGACATGGCAACCATAAGTCGATGAATGGGGAATCTAAAGCCTACCCTTAAGTGTTCTTCAAAAAGGGTTATGTGGTTAAAAGGGGGTTTTCTTGGGTTAGTTTGTTCGATAGTGGGCCAGACTGGTTTGATGTTTGTAGGGAGGTTAAGGGCTTGTATGAACTCTTGCAGGTTACTATGATTAGGGAGGACCTAGGTGTTTTGCGCGGCTACTCTTGTAGCTCGCGGGAGTGCAGGGAGATCATCATGTGCTGAAAAAGGCACTAAGGTCACAGGGTTAGGAATAAAAAAACTGGGTTGTGTAGAGGAGGATGTTCCAGGTTGATTGAGAGGAATGCCTTCGGGGATGTTCTCGATTAATGCTCTATTTTCAGTCATGGCAGGGCTTAGAGTTCAGGCCGAGTAATATCCCCTTCCGGTCCCTTGGTTAAATCAGGCTGGGGTGTGGAAAGGTTTCTTCTTTTTCTCTTACAAATTAAAGGGATTTCAATGGATTCAGTATTAGAAGGGATGTTTGGGTTTAAAATTTTAGGTTTTTTAGGATAAAAGTTACACGAGGTTGTATTCGTCATCAACTAGCCACAAAGCAACATAAAGAAAATATTCGTATAATTCAGCAACCCAGAGATTTACAGAAATATTAAGGCAATTGACATGTAAATAAGGGATTAGGGGGACTTACTCATCATCTTGATCGGTGATTTTGGTGCGAATTGTTGGCACGTCGTGATTTTTGCAGAGATTCACAAAGAAATTTTTTGCAGGTACAAATGGAGTATTTTTACTTTGTTTCTTGAGTAAGTAAGACTGGGTGAAGGTGAAAAGGTATTTGTGTTGGACGGCGGAAAGTTTGAAAGGATAGAAAGAGTTTTTGAAAAGCGGGAAAGTTGGTAGGGTTTTTGTGGGCCTTTCATTTTTGAGCCCACCAAATTAAATATATTATGAGGAAACAGGCTCTCGACGCGTGTCCGACATGGTGCAGAAGTGCATTTAATGATCTTAATTGGGACGTGATGGCTAAGGGAAGCGTGTTTATTTCAAAAAGCAAGATTGTTTGACTTTAGGGAAAAACCACGTTTACATTCTACTCGGTTTCCTAACTCAACCAACCAGAATGTGGGGGACTAGCTGATACGACATCAAACATTCACGTTGGCAACATGCATGTATTTTTTGTAAGTGACCTCATTCCTTAGAAGGTGTAATATTTCTAACAGCTGGGCGAGCTGTTTTAGAGGGCAGCGACCTGATATATAGGAGTGGAGAGCTCCTATGCAAGGTAGCTAGCTCTTATGATCCAATACTATTTTACCAGCTCGGCACTGAGTAGTAGCTCAGTGTCAGAGCTGGGCCTCATTATTCTGTTGGGCCCTGACGGGCTAATATGGGCTATTCTATGGGGCCTCGACCAGTTTTTTATTTATGAACATGGTTATTAGCCCACGACTAATATGGTAATTCTGTGAGAGCTCTATAATTTATGGGAACTTAGAATACAAGAGGAATCCTAATTTTAAGTCGGTCGCTATTTATGGTATTATAGTTACAGTAGGAGAGGGAAACCCTAGATTGGGAATATTTCTATTGTCTATATAAAGAGGACTCAAGCCACACTTCTTACTCTAAATTACTTTCTACACATCTTACACCTCTTTGAGCTCTCACATCTCTCTCAAACGTTCTTTAACTTAAGCATCAGAGGGCCTACACTGGGGCCGTCCACTGCCTTGGTTTAGGTTTTGTGTTGGTCGCCAAGAGCTTTCTTGGAGATCAATCAGGTTGTTGTAAGATTATTCAGGTCGATGATCACATCTTCGAGGTCAGTACTTTATATTCTTGAAGCACCAATCTTTTTGGTCGCATCAAGACATTAGATAATAATTTTAGGGAAATCCCCATATGGTTCAATAGTTTGTAAAGATATAACAGTTAGTTCATGTTAATATACATCTTCCCTTTATCATGTGCTAGATTTTTATTAGACCATACTACCGTATAATTACACGAGATTAGAAGAAATAAATCTCTAAATCAGCGCTCACTTAATCTGTTTTGAGCATTCTTGCTTAACTTCCCATGAAAGTAATTACAAGTAAAGTTATCAAAATCTGAAAAATATTTCTAACCATTATGTTTTATAGGACCTATGGTTTTGAAAATAAGTATCAGTAAAATGATGTTGCTTTTGGTGTTACAATCACCGAAACTAACATCAAATAGTTTCAGAGTAATAAACAACAGTTTTAGAAAATAGATGTTAAAAACGATGTTAGCAACATCGAAACTAACATCAAACAGAGTTATTAAAATATGCAGCGAAATAAATATTAAAAGTAATTTGAACACAGCAATTTAAATTGCGTTCGTAAGTAAAAGTACTTACGAATTTGGGTATACAAACCCAAAAACTATATTACTTTGATGTCCGAGCTTTTGTGTTCCTCTTTTCAAAATTAAAAATCCAATTTAAACTAGCGTGTCTATGTTTGAAAAGGTTTAGCTCGCCCGCAAGAGAACGGGGTCACTTGTAGACCGGTAAGTTAAACTCGGGTCGATCTCTCGAGGAGTGGAAATACAGAGTCAAAGATATTTATTAAAACACAAATTCTAATACTAAACACGCGATCATGGGGGTTTTTGTTTCGAAAATCACCAAAGTCCTTAATTTTAAAAACTCGATAACCTATCTTGCTTCGAGGGGGTCAACCTCTTCGCAAGAGTAGTTTAATCGATGAACAAACTCAACAACAATTATTATAACTTATTCTAAAGACCGTTCCACCAAATCTCATTCAGACATTCAATTGAACAATTGATATACATTCACAAAACACGTTCCGAACTTGATTCCAATTAAAATAAACCAAACCAATTATTTAAATCTGAATAATACGAGTCACCAATGATCATAAGACCAAACGTCAACAATCGTTCATAGATATTCGATCACAAATGATCCGCATGAAATATCCAACACAATATCACGATATCCTTATCTAGCATGAATTACGAAACTAAATTAATGAGATAAAGTTTAGAGATTACTAAATCGTGAGATTTCTCAATCACGATACTACGGTGATCTTGCCAAATCCTTTCGAATCCTAGGAATGAAATGAACCTCACTGAATCCGGGAAGCTTGTCACGAACCCCCATCTTCAACGATTATCCGAACCGATCGAACTTCTAATTATTATTTCCGTAAGGGCTATAGGTCAAAGGTTGAGAAAGTTGTCAATTCTCTCTTCCAATGTATATGATCCAGTCTTATTGGTGAAAGGATGAGTGTTCTCTGCAGATTTCTGAGTTTTAAAGGCTCAAAAACACTTTTCATAACTGAAGAATCCCGAAAATCTGTATTTGTAACATTCGAATCCGATCGGATTGGTCATTGGTCTGCTCGAATAAAAATCTCTGTCCTCTTGACCGGTCGGACGTAGGTCTTATCTAATCAGTGCGTGTCTTTAAAGTCAATCCGATCGGTTTTTGGTCTAATCCGGTCGGATAATTGTTCTTCTGGCTACTTCGAGCGCTGATTCTTTGTCTTCATCCCCCGGGTTTTGTCAAATGATTCGGCTGAAATAGAAAAACAAGAAAGATGGCTCAGAAAGGCCAATTATTGAATAAAAAGTCGAAAAGCTAAGAAGGCTAAATAATGCAAAATCATGAAAAATAGCTTATTCTTGACCTAAGAACACGGTAAAAAGACTAAAACATGACTCAAAATATGTACAAAAGTGTAACAAAAATGTACGAATCAACCACCCCGTGCTTTATTAGTTTGTTCGTCCTCGAACAAACAAAAGAATTGAAATCAAGAAAGAGTGAAAGTGGTTAGATCAAAGAGTCATGTTGTGAATATTACTTAGTTTTGCAAACTCTTAAGCTAAGCTCTTATTACCTTTTCACCTTAAAATCAAAAGAATGCGTTCTCTCAAAAAAGGAAATATATATGATAGTGCACTCATTCGCTTGCGTTTTTCAATAGGTACGTGTATACGCTCGGCTCAATCATAAACATGCATTCAGCGACTCATGAAAATCAAAGACTCGTACATCGCATATGTGTGCACATCCAGTCAGGAATTAGATTAGGACTTTTTAGGGTTGTAATGTGGGCTCTTTGGTAAGGTATGTCATATATAAAGATGTGAGGCTAACTTGGAAACAAACGCAATCTATAACTCACTCAATCGAATACTTTTAAGCATAGAGAATATTTTGCTCCTCACTCCTCCAAAGTAACTATATAATACTATTCATAGCCTTTTGTAATCAAGGCTATTTCTAACCCTCAAATCTCGAATACTTGCCTTTATACATAAGCTTATTCTAGATGCTTTTAAAGAGCTTAAGCACCTGCAATTTCTTTTTCTTTTTTTTTTCTTTTTTTTTATATTTCTTTTCTTTTTTTTCTTATTATAAACTCCACTAATTCCCACCCCGCAATCGTCAATCTCAATAAACCAGTAATAAATAAACTCTCATCTCACAAACTTAAATGAAGTAAGAGCTATAATGATGCTCATGGCTTACAATGAGACGGAATGAAGGCTCAAAAGGGGCTTATTAGGGATTTATAGTGGTTCTTATTTTTTAATATTGCCGGAATTGGGTTTTATATGTGCCTATCGTCATTTTCGAAGTCAAATGTACACATGCGACTTAAACACTTCTAAAAACCTTATCGAATCACAACATGTAATGTTGGTAATCACACAAGGCTTCTCTCATTGGTTTTATTCAAACTTTGAAAGCAAGGTGATTGAGTTTTGAAAGATTCTCAAAATTGCTAACGACTAAGTGTTGTTTTAAAATATATATATATATATATATATAAGTAGGTTTTGAAAAAATTTCACTAAACAAGCTCAAAAGACTCTAACGAAAAATCACACTATATATGATTCCGACAGGCATGCCAGTACAAACACAATAAGCATGGGAATGATTTCGACATAGGTTGAAATAAGAAGTTGGTTAATTCATACGTAGTTACTAAATGAAATGAAAAAAATAAAATGATTTGAATTATGCATGCGAACAGCTCCATCCGGTCGGATGTATCTCTCATTCGACTGGATGATGTGTAATTGACATGTCCGACCAGTGAATGTTGTTGTCCGGTCGGAAAATAGGACAGTGTGTTTTATCTGGTCGGATTTTTCCCATCCGACCGGATGATACCTGTTTCAATTGAAAATCGACCGATTCCAACCCCCTGCAAAAGAAAATTAGCAAACTCCTGGTTGCTGACCAAAATAAATAATAATGGGGTAGGGACAGTTCAAACATGCATAAATTTGAATCAATTATTTAAATACAGACTCTCACGCACCCAACGTAAATTAAAAATTAAAAGAAAATAAAAGTTTGGATAGAAATGATACAAATTGAGGCACGGGCCTACTTATTGGTCCATGTCGTCCAGAGGTGGTGGTGGGTAGCGATGCTTGATCCTCATCTATCGTTCATCAATGGCGATGAGGTATCCGTGGTTTGCTTGGACGTTGTCGTTCAACCTAGCGAGATATTGGTTCATTTGTGTCATGTTGGCGTCCAATCTCTCCAAGGAACCTTGGAACGTCCTTGCTTCCTCTCTTGCCACCCACGCATCTTGGCGAGCGTTCCGAGCGTATTCTTTTTTATTGAGGCTCAGTTGCCTCATTTGATCCATCATGCTCGCTTGGAAATCCTGTTGCTGCCTCCACGTGCTTCTGAGTAATAATAGTGATCACCCGACCCTTCTCCATACGAGCTTCCCCTGTAGTCTTTGTCATTCTCATCCTCCTCCTCCTCGTCTTCCTCATTCTCTTCTTCACCCTCGTCATCATTATCATCGTCATCCTTGTTATTGTCGGTGTTCTCGACTGCTTTGGCCCTTGTCTTCTAAACGCCCATCATGAAGGTCGGGATGGATATGTCCCAACCGTTGGAAGTTCTGCTTTCAACAAGCATAGGCACGCTCGGATATACAACATCGTCATCGTAAGGGTTGACGCCATGGTGTCGTGCGAGCTCAGTGATGAACGTGCCCAAGGTGAGCTTCACCGTATTCTTCTCGTTCATTCGTTGAACATTCTCTATCACGACCATCAGTAGCAAATAGATTTTTGCGTCACCCCATTGGTGCGCAATCCATAAGGCTCGCAATTCGGACGTCGAGATTCGAGTCATGTCCTCCTTCCTAAAAATACTTACATGAAGAACTTGTACGTCAAGTACATTGCGTTTGATCGTAATGACGTGGAATTAAAACGGCATCCGAGCTCTGGTGGTGCTCCCGTAAGTTTCTCCCACCCAACCGGCTTGTCATAATCGTTGTGTTGAAATGACTCGTCCCCCGGTTTGTCGCTATTTATCCCAAAGATATCGTCGAGGTCTCCTTTTGAGGTGTGGAAGGGTTGGTCGCGGAGTCGTCAATCGAAAGAGCCATCGGTACCCGGCTTGTAAGTCGTGAAGAATTCTAGCATAAGAATTCGGTGCCCGGGTTGCCTAATGTCCGCCCATTTCTCTAAGTTGAGGGCCTTGATGCCCGCCATAAACTTCTCCGCCGTCTTATCGCCCAATGTGATTTTGCGGTTCTAAAAGTCAACATCGATGTGTTGAGGAGCGTAGACGTCCTTGCGATCAAGGATTTAAACAACGTTACCTCCCTCTCGGCGATCAATTTGAATGGAGCCAACCCTCCCCCGGCGTTGGTCGTTCCTTTCCCCCGGCCTTTTCCCGAGTTGGTGCCCTTCCTCGTTCGTGAACCGGAAGCCATTACAATTAAGATTTCAAGAATTATAGGATAAAAACCTCTCTCATGACTTTCATCGAACACCTGATGTGCACACACTTTCAACCAAGAACAATCTCCCAACTCTCTTCCAACAATCACTCCCCTTTCACAATCCCTGCAAATCAATTCTCAGGCATTTAAAGAGTACGAGTTCAAGCCGTTTTACCTCTCGAATCGCAGATTCATGTTCTTTAGGTTTGAAGAAACAAATTGGGCTTTGCTCTTTTTCGTCCGACGGATGAAATTGCTTGAGTGTAGTTCTCCGATCAGATATGTTTGTTGCAAGAATTCGGGATTAAGGTTGTCTTGAAAACGATCTTGTTGTTTTGCTCTGTAAAAATAAGAGAGAATGTAATTGAATTATGAAATTTTTGGGTTTAAGAAACCTGGCTTTTATAAAATCTGCGTAGTCGTCCGATCGGATTATGGTGCTGTCCGATCGGATGTGAGTCCAGCGTGTTTGGTCCGGTCGGATTATGCTTTCGTCCGGTCGATTGGTGCTGTTCATCCTGAAAATTATTTTTATTACTATTTATTATTTTATTATTATATTTTTTTATTATTTTTTATATATTTTTTTGGTTTTTGTGTATATGTAATTTTTTTGTATTTTAATTAAATAATGTACATCGATTTCTCCCTGCAATACTCACGAAAAATTCGTTAAATAACAATAAATAATTCAAGCACAAATCTTTATTTAATAATTGAGCATAATTGCTCTTATTTAAGCAAGACATTCAACCAGACAATCCAAATCCTAAACATAATTTCATAAATTAAGGTAAACAAGGGTCTAAGATCCTATGGCGCTATTCGGGCTATCGGGCGGGTTAGGTCCATAGGCCAAGTCTTCGAGGTCCTTAATCTCCTCCTCCATCTTGTTGATTCTAGCCTTTAGCTTGATGATCGCATCATCCGCTTCGGACAAGTACTTATGGAGTGTGGCTATGTCCTCCGTTAATGTGCTCTCCTCGTAGATGTAGTTGGAGATGTCGGCCCTTAGCTCGTTCATTGTCTCCCTTTGCTCCTCCAGTTTTGTTTCAAATATCTCCACCATATCCTCATATTTCTTTCTAGTTACCCATCCGTACCCAAAGTTAACGGGGGGTGGGTTCTCGCTCATGCTTTCCAGTGAATATTCAAACACCATGGAATTTTGTAAAGAAGATAGTTGTGAAGAAATAGGACTCTTACGATGGGTTTTTATAGAGGTAAGAGGCTTAGGAGAAGGGAGTCTAAGGATCTTTGAAAATCAGGACGTTCCTAATTTTTTCTTGAATACCAAAAATAAAAATTCGAAAATCAACATATATTCAACGTAATCCTCATCAAATCAGGCTTACCTTGCATAATTCACTTACCAAATCAGTTTTGAGAATCAGATGATTTTGCCGCTGGTAGGGAAGAATACATGCCAGGTCTGGTTTGGGGTAGCTCTGGCCAAGAATAATCAAATAATTCAAGAATAGCCGGGATGGAGTAACCCCGTCTCTATGAAAGATCTAATTAATCCCCCCGATAAAATAGGATGTAAGGAAGAGGTGGTCGCCGCTTGAGATCCCCGGCTTAGCCACCTTCGAGGGCACTAAGTGTCAGGAGATTATACCCAGTTGAAGTTCCAGGGGTGGAGTTTAACCTGGCCTGGGTAAGAGACCTGGTCGCGCCCCTTGAGGAATAGAGCTCCCCCTCAGTGTTGACAAGAGCTGACCTGTTGAACAGCCAGGGAGAGAGAAAATGAGAGCCGGAATATTATGGACTGGGTCAGATTGAGAAAAGGGAGTAAGGAAGACCTTGGATAAGGGAGAAACTGTTTCCTAGATTCCCAGCGAAGAGACAAGTGGGACCACTTGTCAGAATTTGTTGCATAACGGCCCTTGATTCGCGCCGTGTGTTCCCTAGATCCCGGCTGGGGTCCCCGTGAGGAAAAACTATAAATATCTCAGCCCCAAGGCTGAAAGAGGTATGTCATTCTTTGAGCATTTCTTCTTATTTTCTAGAAAACACCTCAAACGCTTACTGACTTAAGCATCGGAGAGGTTTCCACCGGAAAACCACCGGTGGTCTTTTCTAACCTTGGTTTGTGGTGTAGGTTTTGGGAAGCTCTTGGTTTCTTGGGTATTATTCAGGTGGCTCACTTTTCAGGTTGAAACAACTGGCGCCGTCTGTGGGAAACTTCGATCGAGCTAGGACGTGAGGATGACTTCAGACGGTTGGAAGCAAAGTTTGATAGGGGAGTTGGGTGGCACTCCGAGTTCCGCCGTGCATGCTCACGCACAACAGGCAC
>BMAC01000099.1:586437-630697 GCA_014905375.1 Phtheirospermum japonicum | reverse complement strand
CGGGGCACCCCGTTTACGGAGGAGGTCATGTGCGATGACGTCCCAGCATCCTATCGGTCCTTGGGTTTTGAATACAACAGGACGACGGATCCAGCAGACCACCTCAACCGTTTTGAGATAGCAACGGCGCTACACAAATTTTCCGATTCAGTTATGTGCCGGGTCTTTCCAATGACCTTTACCAAATCGGCACAGCTGTGGTTCAGCCAATTGCCGCCGAGATCTATTAGCAACTTTGATGAATTCAGCTTGGCCTTCCTACATCAGTTCACGAGTTGTAGGAAGTATCAAAAAATGCCGCTCGAGCTCTTTAATTTAAAGCAGAAAGAGAATGAGAGCCTACGTACCTACATCAATAGGTTCACGACAACAAAGCTGGAAGTGCCCTCGGCATCGGAAGAGCTGCTTGTAAATGCTTTGGCGCAAGGTTTGAGGAAGGGAGAGTTCTTCCAGTCTTTGGTGGTAAGGCCAGCATTGAAATTTGGAGAACTCTTGGAGAGGGCCGAGAAGTATATCCACTTGGAGGAAGCTCTGAAGCTCAAGGATGAAGGGGAGAGGAAGAGAGAGAGGTACGACAGGGATGACAGGGTAGTGACAAAAAAGCCCAGACCAGAGCTGTCTACGGGTAGATCTCGATTTGATAAATATACTCCTCTGGCAACACCTCCGGGCGAAATTTTGCAGGCAATAGAGCATCACCCAGAGCTCAAGTGGCCCAAAACTTACTCGCAGAAGCCAAGAAAAGAAAGGTCAGATCGCTTTTGTCGCTTCCATAATGAATACGGACATAACACAGATGAGTGCACACATTTGAAGGACGAATTGGAGAGAATGGTCCAGGGTGGACATCTAAAGGAATATGTTGGTACAAGAAGAGGTGAAACCAGACCTGGACCACAAGGCAAGGGTGGTCGAGCGGATGTCCAGGACAGAGTAAGAACTGGATTGAGAAGACCTGACCTGGCCCAGGTCGTTCATGGTGAAATCCAAATGATAACGGGAGGAGAGTTGGACGAGCACTCTAACAGAGCTCAAAACAGTTATGTTAGAGCTGCTAAAAACCTAATCAGAACATCCCGAGAGGTAGGACAGGTAGCGGCTGCACCCAACATTTGCTTTGGATCGGAGGACGGCGATGGCATCCTCGCTCCACACATGGATGCTTTGGTGATAACAGCCACTATTGCCAACTATAACGTTCGTCAAATTTTCATAGACACGGGATCCTCTGCAGATATTCTATTCTTAGATTGTTTTACAAAACTAAAGTTGAATGTTGAACTTGAAGAGGTAACCACTTCCCTAGTGGGATTCGCGGGAGGTTCTTTAAAACCTAGGGGAGCGGTGAGACTCCTTGTTTCCTGGTAATGGACGCACCATCCTCATATAATGTTATGTTGGGCCGGCCCTCTTTGAGCCAATTCCAAGCCGTCATCTCGGTTTTCCACATGAAAATGAAGTTCCCCACGGAAGATGGAACTGGTGAAGTAAGGGGAGACCAGTATGCTGCACGGCAAACATACGTGGATTGCATACGACGGAATGAAGAGGAGAGGTAGAGCAAAAGGGCTCGGACGGAGCAGCCGCAGCTAGAACTAGCAAGACGGGAGGAAGGGTTGATGATAATAGAAATCGTTCCAGGAGATGCGAGTAGAACTCTTCGAGTGGGCACGACGCTTAGCCCTGAGGTATTAATAGACCTGGTGGCTCTATTAAGAGAGAGTGCAGATGTCTTCGCGTGGTCCCCTCAAGATTTAGTGGGAATAGACTCTGAAATTGCCGAGCACCACCTCAATATCCGCTCAGATATAAAACCGGTTAAACAGAAGAAACTCAATTTCGGGCCAGAAAAGGAGGCCATCATAGAGGCAGAAGTAGAGAAGCTCTTGCAAGCCGGGCACATTCAGGAGATACAGTTCCCAGAATGGCTCTCCAATGCAGTGTTGGTCCCGAAAACAGAGGACTGGCGAATGTGCATCGATTTTCGAGATCTGAATCGCACCTGCCCAAAGGACCATTACCCATTGCCAAGAATTGACCAGCTTGTGGACTCCACTTCTGGCTGCGAGCTCTTGAGCATGATGGACGCCTCGCAAGGATACCATCAGATTAGATTAGCTAAAGAGGATTGGAAGCGCGTTAGCTTTATAACTCCAAAGGGAACGTACTGTTACGTGGTCATCCCTTTTGGCCTCAAAAATGCAGGTGCTACCTATCAGCGACTGGTAGATAAAATATTCTAAAATCAGCTCGGTCGGAATATGGAGGTATATGTGGATGATATGTTAGTCAAGAGCATAAAAGCAATGTCACATGTGCAGGATCTACGGGAAACTTTCAATACTCTGCGAAGGTACAAAATGAGGCTTAACCCAAAGAAATGCACGTTCGGAGTCAGGGCTGGCAAATTTTTGGGCTATATGGTCACGGAAAACGGTATTGAGGCTAACCCTGAAAAGGTGAAGGCTATCATGGAAATGAGCGCGCCTCAGAATGTAAAGGAGATGCAATGTCTGGCGGGGCGAATCAATGCTTTGAGCAGGTTTGTGTCCAGGTCTGCCGAGAAAAGCTTACCATTTTTTCAGGTCTTGAGAAAGAAGGCTAGGTTCCAATGGAACGATGAGTGTGAGGAAGCCTTCCGATTGCTAAAAGAGTATTTGGCCAGCATGACTTTGCTCACTAAACCCGTCCAAGGAGAACCCTTGGTACTGTATTTATCTGTGGGGCAGAAAGCGGTCAGCTCTGTCCTAATCAGGGAAGATGGTAAGATACAGAAACCAGTATATTTTTGGAGCAAGGTCTTGCACATGGCGGAAGTGAGATATGTGGAGGTGGAAAGGGCAATGCTATCTCTGGTAGGAACTGCAAGGAAATTACGACCATATTTCCTTTCTCATACAATTGTTGTACGAACCAATCTACCATTAAAAAATATAACGGATAAACCAGAAGCATCAGGGAGGTTGGTCAAGTGGATCATAGAGTTGAGCGAATTTGATATTGTGTTTGAGCCCAGAACAGCAATTAAAGCTCAAGCTCTAGCTGATTTTATGCAAGAGATGGCCGGTCCCCTGGATGAACTGAAAGAGTGGATAGTTTTCACTGACGGTTCTGTATGTAATCAGAGCTGTGGGGCTGGAATTGTCTTGACAGACCCAGCGGGCATATCTGCCGAGTTCGCTGTCCGATTAGATCCCACGTTTTCTAACAATGTCGCCGAGTATGAGGCCCTTTTGAGAGGGATTCAAATGGCGAAAGACCTAGGAGCGGAACGATTAAGCGCCAAGGTAGACTCGTAGCTCGTCTACAAGCAAATTAGTGGGGATTTTGAAACAAGAGAGGAAAACATGCAGAAGTACCTAGAAAGATTTAGAGAGCTAGCCAAAGGTATGAAAGAATTAACTGTTACTCAGATTCCCAGAGAGGAAAAAGGACGTGCGGACTTCTTAGCAAAGATAGCAAGTTCAGCCACGGATTGTTATGAACGAACGATCACCTTGTTGAAAGCAGAAAGGGAGTTCGGAGTCGAGCAGATCTGTACGGTGGCTGAGGAAGATTGGCGTTCCCCCATAAAAAGATACCTCGAACAAAAGGTCTTGCCAGAGGAAAAGAGAGAAGCGGCGAAAATACGGAGCAGGTCTGCTAGATTTTGCCTGATCAAGGGAGAATTATAAAGGAGAGGGTTTGGTCAACCTCTTTTAAGGTGCTTAGCACAAACAGATGGAGGTCTGGTGTTAAAAGAGATACACGAAGGTTGTTGCGGCAATCATATGGGGGCCAGAGCTCTAGCCAGTAAAGTATTGAGAGCTGGTTATTTCTGGCCTTCTCTGAGGAAGGAAGCTGAGGACTTCGTTAGAAAATGTGAAAAATGCCAGAAAATGGCCCCACTAATCCACCAACCGGCGGAAGAGCTCATGACGATGAGTTCCCCCTGTCCTTTCGCTAAATGGGGTATTGATTTAGTCGGCCCGTTCCAGATGGCCCTAGCCCAGAAAAGGTTTTTAGTTGTGGCTATTGACTATTTCAGCAAGTGGGTTGAAGCAGAGGCTCTCGCTAGAATAACAGAGGAAGCTGTGATGGGTTTCATTTGGAAGATTGTGGTCTGCCGCTTCGGTATACCAAGGATATTGGTGTCAGACAATGGGACCCAATTTGCGGGAGCCAAGATAAAGGCTTGGTGCGCCAAGATGAACATTCAGCAACACTTTACGGCTGTATACCACCCACAAGCGAATGGTCAGGTCGAAGTAACTAACCGCATTTTAGTCCAAGGAATTAAGTCACGACTGGACAGATCTGGAGGAAAGTGGGTGGAAGAAATGAGCTTCGTACTGTGGGCATACCGTACGAATCCTAAAGAAAGTACGGGTGAAACCCCTTTTAGTTTGGTGTACGGTATGGATGCTGTAGTGCCCGCAGAAGTCAGCCTTAAAACTCATTGGATCCAGAATTTTAATAAAGAACAGAATGAGCTATTAAGGTAGGACGCTTTAGACCTGATTGAGGAGAAAAGAGAACAAGCTGCGTTACGAATGGAACATATTAAAGGAAGGGTAAAAGCGAATTATGACAAAACTGTGGTCAAGCGGCAATTTTGAATAGGAGATCTGGTCTTACGACGGTCTGACCTAGAACAAGCAAAGGGGAAGTTGGAAGGGTCTTGGCGAGGACCAGTACGAGTTACCCAGACCTTGCCTGGTGGTGCGTACAGGCTGGAAGAGCTGGATGGCACAGCACTCCCTCGCGCTTGGAACATTGTCAATTTACGAAAATTTTACACCTAATTGTAATGACTTTATGTTTATTCAGTTGAATAGATTTACAGTTGAATTTACGGTTCACGGAAGGGATAAATCAAGGAGACACATTCAAAATATTGACGAAAACGCTTTTTAATAATTAAAAGAGCTTCCAACAGAAGTACAAAAGCAGACATCCTCACAGAATATTCGCAAACACAAGGACACAAATCACAACCATGAAAAAGTGAAAATACAGCCTTAGGATGGGGGTGCAGAATCGAGAAGCTGACGGAACCGCTGGATCTCATCCTCGTGTTCCAACAGCCGAACACGAAACCGGTCCGACACCTCCACCGCGATGTCCCAGTCAACGTGCAGCTCCGCGTTCTCCCTCTTCAAGTCAACGATGATTTGTTGAAGGCGTTGTCGTTAACTACGGAATTGTGATTTCTTCTCAGCCAGTTTCTTCGTACGTTCTCGCAGCTGATCCTGCAATTCGGTGATTTCTTCCTTCAGACGACCTTTTGTATGAAGCAGTCGGATATGATCCTCAGTGGAAAAGACGGTGGGAGATGACGAAGACGCCATTATGCAAGGAAACTAAGCCGGGGAGGGGCACCATTATATAGAAAAAGAAAAAGCGGGAAATCGCTTTGACTTGGCGCGCAGAGGGCTTGGAAAAGGCAGGAAACTAAATTAGAGTTTGGCGCGCAAAAAAGGCCCAGGTAAGCCAGGATTGCCTATGGACGGACGTCCTGAAATTTTCCTGACCTGGTTGTCAGTTCAAGCCAGGATTGGCTACGGACGGACGTCCTGAAATTTTTCTGACCTGGTTGTCAATTCAAGCCAGGATTGGCTACGGACGGATGTCCTGAAATTTTCCTGACCTGATTGTCAGTGAGCCTGGATTGGCTAAGGACGGATGTCCTGAAATTTTCCTGACCTGATTGTCAGTGAGCCTGGATTGGCTAAGGACGAATGTCCTGAAATTTTCCTGACCTGATTGTCAGTGAGCCTGGATTAGCTAAGGACGGATGTCCTGAAATTTTCCTGACCTGATTGTCAGTAAGCCTGGATTGGCTAAGGACGGATGTCCTGAAATTTTCCTGACCTGATGGTCAGTTTAAGCCAGGATTGGCTAAGGACGGATGTCCTGAAATTTTCCTGACCTGATTGTTAGTGAGCCTGGATTGGCTAAGGACGGATGTCCTGAAATTTTCCTGACCTGATYRCCAGTAAGCCAGGATTGGCTACGGACGGATGTCCTGCAATTCTCCTGACCTGATTGTCAGTGTAAGCCAGAAGACTAAGGACGAATATCCTGAGATTTTCTTGACCTAAATGATGGTTAAGCAAAAAACTGGATAAAGACGGTTGTCCTTGACTCTATCCAGCATGAAGTAGGGGTCCATGTTCACAGACTTGATCTCCTGATCTGAAGGTCAGGAGCCATGTAATTGGCTTATACAGACGGACCTGACCTGTCGATCTGCAAGAATGTATGAATGTGTTGGACTGGACTAAAATACAGACCCTTCAAAGGTAAAAATGCTTAATAAGTTAACATTATTGTGCACAAATTAAACGACTAAAGATGGATTAACAGAGCACGTACTGAGAAAGAAACTAGAGAAATTCGCACCGGTTACCTACACCTTTTCAAAGAAAAAGGTTGGCAACTTTGATTACAGAGGATTGTAGGGAAAACATTGAAAAAATAATAAAAACTACGATGTTTAGCTATGATAAGGTCTTCGGTCTGAAGCCAGAACTCGACGAACTCGCCAGAGTTCACGCTCTGTTTCATGCAGGCGGCGGCGATATTTGTCAGAGCGATTGGCAAGCATCGGAACTTCGCCGGCGGTGGCAGTTAAGCGACCTACCGATTCGGCCAGGTCCGCCTTCTCATCTTGAAGTTGACGGTTAAATTGCCGGAGTTCAGCCCACTCTCTTTTGTAGAAACATTTCTTCTGGCGCTTCCTTTCCAGCAGTCGATAGAGATAACCAACTTTCTCCTTGAGCGCGACCAGTTGGTCGGAAAGCTTGAATTTCTCCACGACTAGGGAGATGTTTTTTCTCTTCACCGCATTGAGTTCTTCGATCAGATGAGAAGAAGACATCTTTTAGATTGATTGATGAAAGATAGTGAGGACGTGAACGTATTTAAAATGAAGACGCGTGTAAAAGGAATCAAAAAGTACTGGGGTTTCCAGAAAATCAGGAAACCCTAAAAAACCAGGAGTCGCAACAAGACAAAAAACATCAATGAGCATTAAGTAAATAAGTCTGAAATACATAAGTACATATCAGAAAAATGACAGACCAGCCACACAGGCTATCATACACAGGTCTATTCGAAAGCTAAGCAGAAGAGATTTCCCTCAAGGAAGGGGCTCTACATAAGGGTCAGCTACACCCCAAACTCCTCCTGACTACATCGGGGTCTGGGACGTCTCCCCCATATCCTTCTCGAACTGGGCCGACTCTTGTAAATCGCCCAGGTTAGCAAAGGTTGGGGAGCCCGCAGAAACCATTGCTAACGACTGCTCAGGGGGGGGGAGAGGAAGCTGATGAGGAAGAGCAGAAGGATTGGCGGATGTAGTCAGCAAAGGCCACTGGGTCTAGCAAGTGGATGCGGTCATCTGCTGTAACATGGGAGAAAGAGGTGGGCTCGCTGGCGCCTTCGATCTGGGCAGATCGGTCATAAAGAGTAGATGGGTGCTCGACTACCAATTTAGCGTGGGCATCAAGGCCCAATCCATAGTAGACATCCGCCTATGGAAGAAGAAGATCATACAGCTCCTCAGAGCCCAGGAAAGCACGGCGAGTGATTTCTCTAGTCAGCTGTATTAGGCGTGACCCTTCCTCTGAGTTGAGAAACTCTAATCTCCCCTCGGCGCGCCCTTTTAGATGGCCTTGATCCACTCCGTTAGCCCTGGATTATTTCAACTTCTCATCCAGCTCTTTCTCATGAAGAAGAATAAGCTCTCGTTGTTTCTCCTCCGACTCTTTGACCTTGAAAAGCTCAGCCTTCAGCAAATCTATTTCTATCTCTGAGCCCTTCAGCCTGACCTCGGCTTCCTGGCCTTCTCGGACCTTAGTCATCAGCTCTGACTCTTTCTTCCTCAATGTCTCGATTTCCCCCTTGAGATCGGCGTACAGCAAGGAGCCTCTGGCCCGGACCAACAGAGATGCGCGGCCCACCACGACCTGAATCAAAGAAAAAGTAAGTGGGAAAGCTAAAAAAAAAGTTATTAAGGACAGAAGAAGTGGGAAGGGTTATACCTGAGCCTCTGCCTTGCAGTAGAACTCAACTAACTCTGGGTCTGACATCTTATCCACGATATTGCGGTCGTGTGTAGGAGCTAACCCCATCATGAATTGCCTCGCCACTTCTCCGGGGAAGTTCAGGACCGACCTATTAAAAAAGGTCTGATTCGGGTAGGGGGGCACTTGAGAAATGGTCGGGGGCATAATTTGAGGAGCGAAGGGAAGAGTAGTTTGAGGAGGATTCTGGGAGGAGGATGTGAGGTCGGTACGGCTTCATTTTTTTCGCTTCAGCTATTGCTCTTCCTCTGGATTTGTCAAAGGCTGACCTGCTGGTTCCCGCCCGGGACTCCTCCTCGGTTCTGAGTCTTTCATGATAGGCTCGGGAGTCTTGATGGGCGCTTGGGGTTGACTCTGGAGTGGTGTGGCGAGCAGGACCTCTTCTGAGGCCTGAGCAGCTCTGGCCAGCTCCCCCAGAGGGCTCTTCTGGCCCCCTGCTGTCGCTTTGCGAGCCTTGGCTTCTATCTTCGCTAGCATCATTTTTTCTGAAATAGAAAATCGAAATGGTAAAAAAAAAAAAAAAAAAAAAAAAAGAGTATTGATAAATAAATAATAATAATAATAAAGAAATAAAATACCAATCTTGGGTGGCAAAGGACCGTGTCCTTGTTGGGAATTGAAGAAGTTCAAGAGCTTGACGGTAAGCGTCTTGGATAAGTCTAAGGGGTTCTGGTTTAAGAGGGCGATTTTTTCCTTCAGATCTGACGACCTATCCCCTCGAGATAAGCGCATCTGAGGATGCAAAAAGCTGATAGGTTCGGTAGGGAAGCCCCAATCCCCCGAGCACTGGACAAAGAAGAACTTCTTTTTCCAGGCCTTGTGAGAAGTAGGAAGACCTGATAAAAAATGGACGTTTGATCGTCCAGATAAGTAGAAGAAACCGGAGGAGCTCTTTGCTTGGAATAAAAAGAAGAAAAGCTGAGCTGTAGGGGTAATTCGGGCATATTGGGCGGCCAGATGAAATCCGGCCATAACACGAAAGGCGTTGGGTAGGAATTGTTGCACTGGGATACGATATAGCCTAGAAATAGCTTGGATGAAGGGATGGACAGGCAAGCTTAATCCCGCGTAGAATTGATCTACGTAAAAAGTCAGATGACCGGCGGGAGGTGATGACGCCCCCTCGCTGGGTGCCGGATTAGTAAAAGAGAACATGTCAGAGATAGGAAATTTTGCGCGGATTTCCTTGAGGGTCCTATTGCTAACTATGGAGGATAAGTTAACAGGAGGAGGAGGGGGTAGGATCGCCGGTGGTCCCCTCCCCGGAGCCATCGCGTAAGAATTGGCGGAGGAAAGGTTCACGGTGGAGGTGGAGTTCRCCGGAGTTTYCCCTGRCGAACTCTCCCTGATGGAGCTGGTTCGGGAAGAAGAAATTGACATAATTAAAGAGTGCGTGAAGAGAGAAAGGGTACCTGGTAATAATTGCTTGAGAGGTTAGAAGAGGATTACTGGAGGAGCARAAATYGCCAGAGTATTGCAAGGAAAAAGAAGAGGAAGCCTTTAGAGGGTTTTTGAGAAATAGAAACAGAGAATAAAGGAGAAAAGGTATTTGGAGGGACAAAGGAAGATAGATCAATTTGAGAAACGAAAATCAAGGAAAAAGCGGAATTTGATGGGATCCTCACATTTAATGCGGACAGGGGAGCGATATTCTAGGCAGTGAGTTGGAACGCTAACCGCCCTGGAATGGGACACGTGTCGCTGACCAATCAGATACAATGCTTGGAAAGACGTGTGGGTATGGCAACCGTTGGCGGAATATGGGCCGACACCACTAGTACCAATAATTAGGGCTGTTTTGGGCAGGCGGATATCTCGGGATTCCCCAGTACGAGAAGTCATAAAAAACAAAAGGGCCACATTTATCTCACAGAAGCCTAGGGATATTACCGACCTACCCCAACTGTTTGGGGGAAGGAGTTGGTAGGGCAGAATACATGCCAGGTCTGGTTTGGGGTAGCTATGGCCCAGAATAATCAAATAATTCAAGAAGAGCCAGGATGGAGTAACCCCGTCTCTATGAAAGATCTGATTAGCCCCCCGATAAAATAGGATGTAAGGAAAAGGTGGTCACCGCTTGAGATCCCCGGCTTAGCCACCTTCGAGGGCACTAAGGGTCAGGAGATTATACCCAGTTGAAGTTCCAGGGGTGGAGTTTAACCTGGCCTGGGTAAGAGACCTGGTCGCGCCCCTTGAGGAATAGAGCTCCCCCTCAGTGTTGACAAGAGCTGACCTGTTGAAAAGCCAGGGGGAGAGAAAAGGAGAGCCGGAATATTATGGACTGGGTCAGATTGATAAAAGGGAGAAAGGAAGACCTTGGATAAGGGAGAAACTGTTTCCTAGATTCCCAGCGAAGAGACAAGTGGGACCACTTGTCAGAATTTGTTGCATAACGGCCCTTGATTCGCGCCGTGTGTTCCCTAGATCCCGGCTGGGGTCCCCGTGAGGAAAAACTATAAATATCTCAGCCCCAAGGATGAAAGAGGTATGTCATTCTTTGAGCATTCCTTCTTATTTTCTGGAAAACACCTCAAACGCTTACTAACTTAAGCATCGGAGAGGTTTCCACCGGAAAACCACCGGTGGTCCTTTCTAACCTTGGTTTGTGGTGTAGATTTTGGGAAGCTCTTGGTTTCTTGGGTATTATTCAGGTGGCTCACTTTTCAGGTTGAAACAGCCGCAACATCCGATTAGATAATACGTTATCCGACCGGATACCATATATTCGGCCTGTCCGATCAGTCATCTCCGTTGTCCGGCCTGATGGTAGTCCAAAAAATGTGATCCGACCGGTTTCCTTCATCCTACCGATCGAATGTTTTGTGCTGAAGGTTGATTTCAAGCTTTCTAAATATCTTAAAGCATAATTAACAACTACCAATATGAAAAATATGTACAAAAATGAGAGTATTATAAAAACACTTGGATTACCTCCCAAGAAGTGCAACTTTTAACGTCCTTTGCTAGACGTTACCTCGTTCTTACTCGAACGTTTTGAGGTGGATTGTCAAGTAGCATTACCTCATGATAAGTTCTGGGAATAGGTCCCCCATGGTATAATTTCACCCGATGGACATTGACTTAGAACGTAGAGTTGATGCTGGTGATCAAGTATGGCCCGCTCCATTTCCACCTAAGTTTTATGGAAACAATTTGAAACGTGAGTTAAATAGTAAGGCAAGTTTCCCTACCTCTAATTCTTTTGGAACAAGCTTTTTGTCATGCATCTCTTTCATCTTTTGTTTGCTTGCCCATGCCATCTCGTAATAATCGTTTCTTATTTCCTCCAACTCGGTTAGCTCCAATTTCCGGAATTCGTCGGCCTCATTCACATCAATATTCAGTTTCCTTATTGCCCATTCCGCTTTGTGTGCTAACTCTATCAGGAGATGACACGCATTTCCATAAACCAATCAAAAAGGACTCATGCCTAAAACTGTTTTGTGGGCCGTTCGATACACCCATAATGCATCAACGAGTTTCATCACCCAATCTCTACAGTTTGGCCTCACCGTCTTCTCCAGGATGCTCTTGATTTGTAGATTACTTGTTTCTACTTGTCCCAACATTTGTGGATGATAGGGGATTGCTATTTTATGTCGCACCCCGTACTTTCTCATCAACCGTTCGAAGGCACGGTTACAAAAATGGCTTCCTCCGTCACTTAATATCACTCTTGGTACTTCAAAACGACTGAAAATGTTCTCGTGTATGAACTTGAGAACGATCTCGGAGTTAGCCTTCCGGGTTGGTATTGCTTCCACCCATTTTGAGACATAATCAACTCCAACAAGGATGTACTCATACTCTCCACTCTTCGAAAATGGTCCCATGAAATCGATTCCCCTTACATCAAAGATTTCGATTACTTGATTTGGAACCAAAGGCACTTCGTTCCTCTTCCCTGTTGAGCCCGATCTTTGACAATTATCTCATGTCTTGAAGTAATGGTGTGCGTCGGAAAATAGTGAGGGCCAATATAAACCGGATTGGAGGACTTTGAATGCTGTCTTTTAAATCCCGAAATGTCCTCCCACGTCATGACAAAACCTCAACATGTTGATCTTTTCTTCATCTGGTACACACCGTTGATAAAGTCCATCCTTGCATCGTTTATATAGGTATGGATCATCCCAAAAGAAACTCCTGGACTTAGACAAAAACCTTTTTCTTTATTGTGTAGAAAGATGGGTAGGAATAATGTTGCACGCGAGATAATTAACAAAATCAGCATACCAAGGCTCACCGATATTTTCAACAATGTTAGCATCCTCATATGGAAATATGTCATCAACAAAATCAAGTTTACTAGACTCATTATCTACTAACATGCGAGATAAATGATCGGCAACCACATATTCACATCATTCTCTATCCTTGATTTCAACGCCAAACTCTTGCAAAAGGAGAAACCAACGAATCAACCTAGGTTTACTTTGGATTTTAACAAATAAGTGGTGCAAGGCCGCATGATCGGTGTGCACAATTACTTTTGACCCAACTATATAAGAACGGAATTTATCTAATGAAAATACTACGATGAATAATTCACATTCGATGGTAGTGTATTACGATGTGCACTATTTAGCATGAGACTAGCATAATATATTATCCTTAGCAATTTATCGACTCGTTGCCCCAAAACGGCCCCTACTGCATCGTTAGACATGTCACACATAACTTCAAATGGTAGTAACCAATCAGGTGCAACTACAACCAGTGCCTGTGTGAGTTTTTCCTTCAATAATGTAAAAGCATCAAGACATTTATCATCAAACTCAAAAGGCACATCTTTATTTAACAATTTACACAACGGGCGACAAATTTTAGAAAAATCTTTTATGAAACGCCTATAAAATCCCGCGTATCCTAGAAAACTTCTAATCCCTTTAACATCTTTAAGTGGTGGGAGGGTTTCAATAACATTAATTTTCGCTTTATCAACTTTTAACCCTTTGTTTGAAACAACATACCCAAGCACAATCCCACTTTTCAACATAAAATTCGATTTTTCCCAACTCAACGCCAAACAAGACTCCACATATCTTTCAAGTACTTTAGACAAATTATTTAAGCAATGAGAGAAAGATGATCCATATACCAAAAAATCGTCCATGACGACTTCGAGAAAGTCGTCAATGAACTCGGTGAAGATGGATAGCATGCATCGTTGGAACGTTGTTGGTGCGTTGCACAATCCAAATAGAATCCTCCGGTAAGCATACGTGCCAAAAGGACACGTGAATGTCGTCTTCTTTTGATCTTCCGGAGCTATTGTTATTTGATAATAACCTGAAAGTCCATCAAAAAAGCAATAATATTCGTGCCCTGCCAGTTTGTCGAGCATTTGATCCATGAACGGAAGTGGGAAATGATCCTTTCTTGTTGCTGCATTAAGTTTTATGTAATTAATGCACATGCGCCACCCGGTGGTTAAGCGCATTGGAACAACCCCTCCCTTCTCGTTTTCCACAATCGTTATGCCTCCTTTTTTTGGAACGACGTGCACTGGGCTAACCCACTCGCTATTGGACACGGGGTAGATAATTCCTTCTCCAATAAGCTTGAAGATTTCCTTTTTTACTACCTCTTCAAGTGTCGAATTCAAGCGTCTTTATACGTCCCTTATTGGTTTGGCTCCCTCTTCTAGCTCAATCCGATGCATGCACGTCACCGGACTTATTCCTCTAATATCCCCGATGCTCCAACCAATTGCTTGTTTGTACTTTTTAAGTACCTCGATCAATTCTTTTTCTTCATGCTTGGCTATTTCGCGAAAATTATCACGGGTTTTCTCTCGTTGGCTTCGAGAAAAACATACTCGAGGTGGCTCGAAAGTGGTTTCAACTCAATTTTAGGTTCTAGCACGGGTTGAATAGATGTTTCGCTCACGTGCTCCTCATCAATTTCAAATAATTCGACGACCCCCTCCATTTTAGAATCGTCGTCCTCGAAGTTCCATTCCTCGAACGGTATGATGCCGAACAATTCTTTCACTCATTGATCCAGTGAATCTAGATAAGAACAATCGGGTTCCATTGAACGTGAAGGAACGCTTTGAATGCTTTTGAGTGAAAACGTCACCGATTCAGCAAACACTGAAAGGGTCATCTTTCCTCATCCCACATCGACCAAGGTGTGTGATGTTTCCATGAAAGGTCTACCAAGAATAATTGTGTGCTCCTTGATCGATTTTGCAATTTCTCTGATGTCTAATATCACGAAGTCCACGGGGACTACTAGGGTACTGACTTCCACCTACACATCTTCAACTACTCCCAAAGGATGTCACACTGATCGATCGGCTAACTGAAGTCTTAAACTCGTTGGTTTCATCTCCCCAAGGTTGAATTGTTTGTAAAGGGCGTAAGGCATCAAGTTGATCCCCGCACCTAAATCGAGCATTCCTCTAGCTTTTTGTCCATCCCCAAGAGTTATCGTGATGCAAAAACTCCCTGGGTCGCCCACTTTCGGTGGTAGTGGTTGATGGAAAATTGAACTTAATTCCTTTGATAGGACTATTCTATCGTTTCCCTCTAGCTTACTCTCTTTTGACGCTAATTCTTTGAAGAATTTCACGTACCCCGGCATTCCCTTGATCACATAAAACAATGGTAAGTTAATGATCGAGGATTTCTTAGCGCTCTAAGAATCGTCTCCGCAATAGTACGGAGTCAATTGTAGATGCGGCAAGTTGTCCCGAGTCGTGTCTCTCGAGGATGGATGTAATCGGCTTTCGATTTCTCAGTTGTTCTTATCGTCGGTTTTGATTAAACTAATTTAACCTAGGAAAGCGATAGTCATTGTTCGGTTTTTATAACTAAGAATTAAATTGAAACTTAAGATTTGAAAACATTAAAACTTTTAAAGGAAATTAAAGCTTATATTAAAAACGATCAATTTAAACTAATTAACTATAAAAACTTGATTATTTGAAACTTTATAAAACTTTTACAAACTTAAAGATTGATCTAAACAACTTATCAACTTAAAAGCATAAGTTCAAAAGCTAGAAAGCTAGAAAATGAAATTGAAAGTTTGATAAGCAAAAGAGCCACTAAACTATGATCCAAAA
This sequence comes from Phtheirospermum japonicum, assembly GCA_014905375.1. NCBI lineage: Eukaryota > Viridiplantae > Streptophyta > Magnoliopsida > Lamiales > Orobanchaceae > Phtheirospermum > Phtheirospermum japonicum. Next base: position 615,553 of record BMAC01000099.1, on the reverse strand, counting down.
CACAACACGATATTAAAAAGGAATAACATGAAAATTAAACTAGATTATAGAAAGATATTACCAAATGTGTGTGATTACAAAAGCTTGAAGGAGGAAAGCTTGAAAGCTGATTGATTCTTCACAAAGGAAACTTAAAACAAAGCTTGAACATTAAACGACTAAGATCTAAGCTTAACTAATCTATAACTAATTACTAGGAATTATAGAAATTAAAATAAGCAAAAGTGTGAAGATAAGTGTTTTTTTTTTCTGGTTTGGAGAAGCTTTTCTTGGAGAAGAAAGCCACAGGACAAGTTGTCTGGTTGAAATGACGTCTGAGTGATTAAATCTTCAAAATTTCTGCTTTTCAGTCGATCGACTGAAAAAGCAGTCGATCGACTGGCAGTCGATCGATTATGTCGGCAATCGATCGACTGCGATGTCAAAACGGCCTGGAGCCCTGGAATCCAGTCGGTTTTTAGAGGACCCAGTCGATCGACAGCAGTCGATCGGCCAAGTAGGCAGTCGATCGACTGCAATGTCCAAAATGCAAAAACTCACTGGAATTCAGTCGATTTTGGGGGTTCAGTCGATCGACCATATACGCAGTTGATCGACTGAACATCCAGTCGGTCGACTGGATTCCAGCGCCCGGCTCGATTTCTCGTTCTTTTCGCGTCCACCGGTTTATCGAACCTCGTTCGTTGCGCTTCTTTGCTTTGTCCGTCCATTCCCGAGTCGAGTATCAACGATCCTAAATGAGCGTGGGCCCCGCTTGGATGTCCTACGGCCAAGAAAAATGGAAAAGTGAAAAACTATGAAAATTAATAATAAAACGTACAAAAACTAAGAAAATCTAGAAATGCGGAAAACGGCCAACTCGACTCCTAAAGCAACAAAAAGCAAGCGAAAAACACGCAACGTGAAACAAAAACGGTAATGAAAATATGTACAAAAAGATGCAAATCAGTTAACATTCACTTTCTTCAACATGTTGTAGAATTCCATGAATTTCTTGCTCTCTTTTGCTGGCTTGAGTCTATTTGGAATTGGTATAGAGTCTCGGATAACTCGTTGCTGTTTGAGATCGCTCAAGTTTTTCTGCGTGATAGTTTCATCCGGTCGGACACCTTTTGTCCGATCGGATAGAATCCTCTGTCTATCCTCCCGGTCGGATTGATGCCTTAGCCGGTCGGATAAAATTTCTTTTCCTTCGATCTGATTGGATTCTTGTCCCGTCCGGTCAGACAAAAGTTTCTGCCCATCATTCCGATCGGATTTTTGGCCCATCCGGTCGGATTCCTTAGCTGATTTTTCCTTCGAAACATGTTCGTCGTCATGATCCTCCCCTTCTGTGAATCTGATTCCGTTGTTCACTTTCTTACCTCCTCGTATCACATGTACGGCCATTGATTGCTCGGGTTGACTGGGGATTTTGGTGGGGTCGGCACTGAGTTTCGCTACGGATGCGGAAAGTTGCCCTATCATCATCTCCAATTTATCCATTTGTTTCTTCGTTTGGTTATTCTCCTCGATGGTTCGAAGGGTTTCTTCCCGATTGCGTAGCGTTTTCACCTCTTTCCTTTGCCTCTAAAGTCGTAGTTCTTCTTCGGAATCTTGGGGGAATGGAGCTTGTTGTGGTGGTTGTGGAGCTTGATATGGTTGTTGTTGTTGATAACCACCTTGCCTTTGCGAAAAACATTGTTGATAACCAACTTGTCCCTTGTTCTGATAGGTATTGTAATTGCTCGGTCCTCCTTGAATTTTGTTTGGAGGTGGTGGTGCCAAATATTGAGGGTCCATTTGTTAGGGTTGAGGTACGTAACTGGGACTTCCTGAACCGTATCTGAGGTTGCTCGGATTATACGAGCCTTTAGTGAACTTGTTTCCAAATTTGTTGTTGGATTGAAATTCTTGCATGGCGCTCACCTTCTCGTCTTCATCAAATGTTGCATCACACGCATTGGATCTATGTCCAAATTCTCCACAAATTCCACACGTTTTGTGTGATAGTTGCTTTGCTTCTTTCTCTCGCTTCATCATCCCTGCCAACATGGCAACTTGTTTCGTAAGCTCCTCAAGTCTGCTATTCTCCTCTTTAGATACCGATACTTTATTCACTCTAGGTTTCCTCGGTCTCGAACTTGTTTGCCTCAATTTTTCACCCAAAATTTCAAACAAATCCCATGCCTCCATTGCGGTTAAGTCTCCAAAGTCTCCGGCCTTGTTCTCGACTTTTTGCTTGAAGTTTGGCAACAATCCTTCATGGAAATAGTTGTTGACCATTTAGGGACTATTGTTGTGATGCGGGCATGAATTTAGGATTCCTTTGTATCATTCCCACGCCTCGTGGAATGATTCCATCCATTTGTTCAAAGTTGGTGATTTCTCTTCTTAGTTTCGCCATCGTTTGAGCTGAATAAAATCTTCCCACTAACTTTTTGAACACCATATCCCAATTAGTTAATGAATTGGGTTGAAATGACAAAATCCATTGTTTTTCCTTGTCCTTCAAGATACTTGGAAAACATCTCATCCTTAGTTGATTCTCATTCAAGCCAAACGCTGGAATTCCGAACACCGCCGCATAAAACTCTCGAATAAAGTTGAGCGGGTCTTCGTTTGCCATGTCATAGAATGTTGGCAATTGGTTGATGATGTTAGTCTTCAATTCATAATCTCGTGCCACGGGGCTTAAGACAATGGCTGAGCTATACGGGACGAGGTCTCCTTGTCGGCGTTCATTTAGTTATCGTTTCCCTCGCCCTCCACAAAAGTTTCTTCCTCCAACATTATATTGCTCATGTTCATAGTTTTGGTCGTACTCGTCATTTTGCCAAACACAGTACATTTGCTCATTCCTCCCATTTCTTGGATGATTTGGTCCTCGTGCTCGGTTCTCAAATTTAAAGTGATTTTGTTAATTGTTTCGGGGTTGGGGTCCTCCATTTCCTACATGATTGTCTTCGAATCTTTGATTTGCCCATGCGTTGAAAGCTTGGTCTTCCTCTCGGTTTTGGAAATGTTATGGGGTCCGATCGACTGGTTGTTCTGGACATAAAATTCGGCGGTCATCATGGGGTTGTGGTACCCTATTGTGCGCTGGTGGATTAACATTTTCGAGGACTTCGGGTCCTCTTGGTTCTTCGTCACGATCATGCTCTTGATTTTAAATTTGACCAAATGCTCTTGCATCTTCATTTTGGATGTCGTTTTGTTGATCTTGATTTTGCATGTCATCTTCAGGTGGCATGCCATATGGTTTATTATGAGGGGGGTTGTGATTGCCTTGCCCTCTTCCTCGACCATTCGTTCTTCCTCCTCTCCCACCGTTTCCTCGGCCGCCATTAGGTGGCTTGTTCGACATGATGGCTTGAGTTGCCTTGGATTGATTCTTGTCGGGGGAAGGAAAGAGTCTCCTTGGTTTTCCTACTCGTTCGATGTTTTCTATGAGTGGTGGAAGTTCACCTCTTAGGCCTCTACGACCTTGCATACACAACCAACAAACTCAACATATCGAGTGGTAAACCAAACACAAACACAAATATAACAAGCATAAATTTAACACGAATAAACTTCGTTAACACCTTTGCCACTCCCCGGCAACGACGCCAAATTTTGATGTCCGAGCTTTTGTGTTCCTCTTTTCAAAATTAAAAATCCAAGTTAAACTAATGCGCGTCTACGTTTGAAAAGGTTTAGCTCGTCCGCAAGAGAATGGGGTCACTTGTAGACCGGTAAGTTAAACTCGGGTTGATCTCTCGAGGAGTGGAAATACAGAGTCAACGATGTTTATTAAAACACAAACTCTAATACTAAATATGCGATCATGGGGGTTTTTGTTTCAAAAATCACCAAAGTCCTTAATTTTAAAAACTCAATAACCTATCTTGCTTCGAGGGCGTCAACCTCTTTGCAAGAGTAGTTTAATCGATGAACAAACTCAACAACAATTATTATAACTTATTCTAAAGACCGTTCCACCAAATCTCATTAAGACATTCAATCGAACAATTGATACACATTTACAAAACACGTTCCGAACTTGATTCCAATTAAAATAAACCAAACCAATTATTTAAATCTGAATAATACGAGTCACCAATGATCATAAGACCAAACGTCAACAATCGTTCATAGATATTCGATCACAAATGATCCACATGAAATATCCAACACAATATCACGAGATCACTATCTACCATGAACTACGAAACTAAATTAATGAGATAAAGTTTAGAGATTGAGATTTCTCAATCACGATACTACGGTGATCTTGCCAAATCCTTGCTAATCCTGAAATGAACCTCGCTGAGTCCGGGAAGCATGTCACGAACCTCCGTATTCAACGATTATCCGAACCGATCGAACTTCTAACTATTATTGCCGTAAGGGCTATAGGTCAAAGGTTGAGAAAGTTGTCAATTCTCTCTTCCAATGTATATGATCCAGTCTTATTGGTGAAAGGATGAGTGTTCTCTGCAGATTTCTGAGTTTTAAAGGCTCAAAAATCATTTCGTAACTGAAGAATCCCAAAAATCTGCATTTGTAACATTCGAATCCGATCGGATTGGTCATTGGTCCGGTCGGATAAAAATCTCTGTCCTCTTGACCGATCGGACGTAGGTCATATTAATTTGGTGCGTGTCTTGAAAGTCAATCTGATCGGTTGTTGGTCTTATCCGGTTGGATAATTATCTTTTTGGCTACTTCGAGCACTGATTCTTTGTCTTCATCCCCCGGGTTTTTTCCTTTGACTCGACTGAAAGAGAAAAACCAAAAAAATGGCTCAAAAAGGCCAATTATTGAATAAAAAGTCGAAAATCTAAGCAGAAGGCTAAATAATGCAAAATCATGCAAAATAGCTTATTCTTGACCTAAGAAGATGGTAAAAAGACTAAAACATGACTCAAAATATGTACAAAAGTATAACAAAAATGTATGAATCATACTTTTAAATCGTTCAAGATCAAAAACAAATATAAAGTAATATATGAAATATACTAGTATCAACACTTGATACTAAAATACTTGTCGCCAATGTCGGATGATCTTCTTTGTTGGTTAATCAACTCCAAAGATCTCCGTGATTAAGATCGTGGCTTCAAGTCTTGTGGCAAAGCTTGTGATGATCTTCTCCGTTGGTTACGCAACTTCGAAGGTCTCCTTACCACAAGTCTTTTACTTGCTCGTGTTCTTCTTTGCTTGGGTCATCTTGTTGCTGCGTCCTTCTCAAAAAACTGTGTGTAAAAGTTATCGAAGGTGTCTCTCTCTTGCGTCTTTGTCTTGTCTTAAATAAACAAGACTCCTAGAGTGCTAAACTTGGTAAACAAGTTAAACAAGTTCTAAATACAATCTAGGAAACAAATAAAGTCCTAAACACAATCTAGGAAATAAATAAAGTCCTAAATCTAGTTCCCTAATTTATTTTTAGCCCAAGAAAGGCAAATAACAAAGTAAGGAAATTCCCATAAATAAATTTTCCAACAATCTCCCCCTTTTGCCTTTCTAGACAAAATAACCTAGACGCGCAATAAAAGTTCAAAGGACTAAAAACTCCCCCTAAACAAATACTCATTGTTTAAAACAAACATCAACTCCCGTCGCGTCTGTCACTAACTCCCTCTTCTTGTACGGGAAGCAAAAGAGCCTCAATGAACAAAGGGCCTGGAGTTGAACAACGTGAGCCTGTAACCGGTTAATCTGATGAGTAAGCAAAGCCACTTGAGCCCGCACCACTGGAGCAGAAAATTGAGCGATGTTAGGACTTGTGTTACCAACACCAGAACAACCATGAGAAGCACCAGCAGCTCGAGTCGTATGTTGCACATGCAAGTAAAACCATTATGGTGACAATATCAAACACATGCTGACCAGAATTGACCATAATGCCACGGAGACGATAATCGAAAAATAGCTCTTCAGCTTCGATAGTCAAGAACTTCGTGGAGATTGGTTCCATGTCTTCAATCTCAACGGTCTGAGACGGAGCTTCATCCGAGTCATCAGAAGACTGCTTAGAAGCAGCTAAGTGGACCGAGGTGCCTTCTGAACCTACATCATCAGAATTTGAGTAGGGAGACAAAATCGGAGCAGTTGTATGTGATGTCATGTTTGGTGACGAAACACTAGAACCATCACCAACCTTGTGGGCAGCTTTGGACTTTTTCTTCTTGAATTTCAGGGCAGGCAAGAATTCGACATCCTGCGAGAGAATTGCAAACAACCACAAACACAAAATCGAGTGTCGTAGGCAGTAAAATTAAGAGAAAGGAAAAGTGAAAAACCCTAACTTTTCAATTTGGGTAAAGAAAACTGTTGTAGAGAAGGAAATGGGTAAATAAAGAATAAACCAAATAATTACCCCCCTCACTATCACAACAACCTATTTTAAACCCAAGATTGTCTTAAAAGAATATGCCCACTCCTTCTCTAAATAAGGCCTATGATCTCAACCCAACTAATCAATTATCTCAGCTTTGGAAATAAAATCACAAATCTCAACTACATATAAAACCGAGATAGAGCTAGATTTTTATAAACCATCATCATAGTTGAACAAATTCTTTGTAAAGTAATTTTTCACTTGCCAAATCAACCTCGTATTACCTGTCCAATCCTCCGATTTTAACACCACTTAAACACTTGGTTAGCAAGATTCAAGACAAGATTAAGAGAATTCAGAAAAGACACAAGCACGAGCAACAGAACACACAGCAAAAAGGCATCTTCTCAAAGTATGAATGTCCTAACTAATACCTAAAAAAATGACCTAAAAAGGTTTAAAACACACTTTATGGTTTCAGTGACTTGATCAGTGTTGCTTTTCATGATTGATAACATTGTAACCAACATTGCCTCGGGTGAAGTCAATGTAAATAAACCCCTTAACCCAAGTTAATGACTACGTCAAAATCACTCAACGAGGTGAAAATTAAAAGATTGGATCCTTTTTAATCAAGATTTTCTTCATCTTTTTAAAGATTTGAAGAGAAATAGCTTATCTTTAGCAATTGCTACAAACACCTCTTGTTTTTGGACCTGAGAGAAAACCAATTTCTACGGGAAAGTTCCACAATCACCTAGTTGAAGAGGTCAGTCTTTTTGTCACCATTTTTATTACAACACATGATCTTTTTACAATTTTAACCAGACTCAATGCATTAATATTATGTATGAAAAAGAAAATAAAAATGCATGCATAAATATACAGATGTTATGACTGATGACAGTTTAGGTGTCATAACATCAAAACCAACATGGACTAGACAATGCACATACCGAGATCTCTTCTCAAACGAGAGAAGGTCTCGTAATCTAATGTCTTTGTGAAGATGCCAGCTAGTTGATCTTCTGTCCCTACATGCTCAAGACTTACTATCTTCCTCTCAACCAAGTCACGAATAAAGTGGTACCTTATGTAAATGTGTTTGATTCGTGAGTGCTGGACTAGTTTTTTCGAGATATCAATGGCACTGGAATTATTGCAGAGTACAGTCAATATTATACTATGTAGACCGTAGTCCTCTATCATTTGGTTCATCCATAATAACTGTGTACAAGCACTTCCAGCTGTAATATACTTGGCTTTAAGAGCATCTCTACACGCTTGGGCTCTGTTTTGGCAAGAAACAAAGATTCTTGAATTTGAGAAAAGTTAGTAGACAAGTAAACAAACTTTAACATCTTTTTGAAGTTTATTTGTCGCTTTCTTGTACTTCTTTCATCGAGATCTCTAATGATTTGGCTCATAGGATGATTCTTCTGAGTTCTTAAGGGAGTATCTCTCTGATGTAAGTCAATCGATTCAGCTGGATCTTCCTCATTTGAATCTGAATCTGATTCTGGAGCAGCTTGAGTAGATGTTGGGTTTGATGTTAAGTTCCCATGACCATCACCAAAACCAACATCACCCGTTTCTCCAGTTTCAACACCTGCATCTTCTATTTCAACACCTGTACTTTCATCTACACCAACCGTGACATTATCTTGAAGATTTTGATCATATACCAGATCATTATCCTCTACAGGTTTAAAACCACTAATCATATCATCAAAATTGACATTTACTGACTTAATCATGCAACACGTTCTAAGATTAAACAATCTATATGTATGACTATTTTGAGAGTATCCCATGAAAACACATTTATCACTCTTTGAGTCAATTTTTGAAAGATGATTTCTACCATGTAGAACATAACAAATGAACCCAAAAACATGAAAATAACTCAAATTTGGCTTTTTGCCCATCAACAATTCATAGAGAGTAACACAAGGCCCAGGTCTAAAATACACCATATTAATTATATGGCATGCAGTGTTCATTGCTTCTGCCAAAAAACGTTTAACAATCCCATTTGAAATAAGCATAGTCCTAATCATTTCTAGAAGAGATCTATTTTTGCGTTCGACTATCCTATTTTGTTGGGGGGTGATGGGAGATGAAAATTCATGAGTTATTCCTACCTTTGAGCAATAGTTTGAAAAAGCCACATTTTCAAATTCCTTTCCATGATCAGACTTGATCCTTCCTATGCTCACACCAAAATGCATGCACAACTCTTTAGCTAGTTTTTTGAAAGCTTCAAAAGTCTCAGATTTTTCATTTAAAAATTCAACCCAAGTAAATCTAGAAAAACCATCAACAATTACCAGAACATACCTTTTACCTCCAAGGCTCTCCACTTCAAGTGGTACCATGAGGTCCATGTGCATGAGTTCAAAGCAATTTGACTTGGTGAGGCTTTGTAAATGTGGGTGTGGCACCCTGACTTGTTTCCCTTTCTGACATGCCTCGCAAATTGGAATGTTTTTAGTGTTGAGCTTAGGTAGTCCAGTCACAGCATCCTTCTTGATCAATCTCTCCATCGTCTTGTAAGTGACATCCGAGCTTTTGATGCCACACCTCGGCATCACTCAGTTGAGATAGCTTGCAGAAAACATCACCGTTGATTTGGTAGTAATTATCAGAAGTCCTCTGACCAGTGAGAATACATGCATTGCCCTCGTCATAAACTTTGCACATTTCATGAGTGAACTTGACATTGAAACCACCATCGCGTAGTTGGCTAATGCTTATCAAGTTCGAAGTTAAGCCTTTAACAAGTAACACGTTCTCGAGCTTTGCAATACTAGGGATATGAAGAGTTCCTTAGGCAATGATTTGGCCATTTGCACCTCCACCATACTTCACCGTTCCTCCATGAAATTTAACAATATTTGAAAGAAGTTTTTCAGAGTCGGTCATGTGTTTAGAGCATCCACTATCAAAATACCAGGCTCCAGGGATGTGAGACTTCAGAGAGGAATAGATCATGTTGCATTTGATCTCGTTCTTTTTAACCCAGACCTATTTGACTCTGGTGTCATTTCTGATGTTAAGAACACGGAAACCATCACGAAAACCATCATGGAACTCAGCAGTCGGCTTCGACCCTTTAAGATGATTTTGCTTTCCAATAAGCTTCTAGCAGTATGGTCGAATGTGCCCAGGTTCACCACATTGATGGCACACATATTGTCTTCTTCTTCTTTTGCGGCGTTTGGTTGACTTCACCTTTTGACTTGAACCTGGATTTTGAAAAGGTTTGTATCCAATCCCGTGTTTTGAAGAATCCAGGATACTCGATTCCAGAATTTCATCCAACATGGCCTTGCCCTTGTTGAGGTTTGTGAGGGTTTCTTGGACCTTCTTCAATTCTGCATTCACCCATTTTAGCTCAGCATCTTTCTTAGTGAGTGACGACTCTAAACAGATAATAATATTCAGTTGATCATCCTTTTCTTGAGTCAGTTTGTCCACCTTGATCATAAGATCTTTGACTTTGAGTACTTGTTTTCCCCAACTAGCAAATAATTGTTCACACTCAATGCTCATCTTCTCGTACTCGTCAAGAGACTCATCAACCTCATCGTCATCTTCAGTGTACTCTGTAGAAATCAAGCTCTTCTTCCTCATAGTATCCATAGCATCCTACAAAATAAGGATCAATAAACTTAGTACGTCAAGTAACCCGCTTTAGATGTCAATTGTTAATTTGTAGGTCTATGGTTTTGAAAATAAGTATCAGTAAAATAATGTTGCTTTCGGTGTTACAATCACCGAAACTAACATCAAATAGTTTCAGAGTAATAAACAGTAGTTTTAGAAAACAGATGTTAAGAACAATGTTAACAACATCGAAACTAACATCAAACAGAGTTATTAAAATATGCAGCGGAATAAATATTAAAATAATTTGAACACAACAATTTAAATTTCGTTCGTAAGTAAAAGTACTTACAAACTTGGGTATAAAAACCCGAAAACTATATTACTTTTAAATCGTTCAAGATCAAATACAAATATAAAGTAATATATGAAAAACATTAGTATCAACACTTGATACTAAAATACTTGTCGCCTCGGTATGATGATCTTCTTTGTTGGTTACGCAACTCCAAAGATCTTCGTGATTAAGATCGTGGCTTCAAGTCTTGTGGCAAAGCTTGTGATGATCTTCTTCGTTGGTTACGCAACTTCAAAGGTCTCCTTGATTTGGATCGTTACCACAAGTCTTTTACTTGCTCGTGTTCTTCTTTGCTTGGGTCGTCTTGTTGTTGCGTCCTTCTCAAAAAACCGTGTGTAAAATTTATCGAAGGTGTCTCTCTCTTGCGTCTCTGTCTTATCTTAAATAAACAAGACTCCTCGAGTTCTAAACTTGGTAAACAAGTTAAACAATTCTTAAACACAATCTAGGAAACAAATAATGTACTAAACACAATTTAGGAAACAAATAAAATAAAATAAATAAAGTTCTAAATCTAGTTCCCTAATTTATTTTGAACCCAAGAAAGGCAAATAACAAAGTAAGGAAATTCCCATAAATAAATTTCCCAACATATTAGTTTTTTTAATGGTATTTCAGAGTCATATTTATCTTAGTCTTTTAGCCTCAGATAATGTTAGTAGTCAATAATTTGTTTATGTATGATCTTATATTCTTGCCTTTTTCTTCTTGATATCAATACGTTCAGCTTATGTTTTCTGAATTTTAGATTTTCTAAAAATTGTTTGACACTAGTTAAAGTGGGACAATAATTGGACATGTACATGAAAAACTAACGAGACCTCAAATATTAAGTAATATACATTTCCCAGAATTCCTAATACTGGTGTTCTCCTTTTAACGATTACCTGTTTCATCACTATTTAGTTTATGCCTTTTGCATTTTCCGAAATTGCAAAGCTGGTGTAGTTTGAGTTTTTCTCTAACAATCCTTCAATTATTACCTCAAGCTTTCTCTTCTTAGAAGGAAGAGAAAAGCATAATGTCCGGCCAGCAGGCAGGCGACATGCTTATCTTGTGTGACAAGACTACAAAGCGAGTAGCTCTTCTAGACGGGCAACTGTGTGACAAGATTACAGGGTGCTATTCGTGAACAATTAGTCGATCTAGATTTACGCATTATTCTAGACAATTCATTGGTATAATGGAAAGAATTAGGAGAAGAGGGGCCCACGGGGAATGAATGGGAAGATCGAAAGGTTGGAAGAAAAAAAGATTTGTTGGTTAGACGCATGGAATTGGCTAACTTGAGCAATTTAATTACCCATTTCTATTTTGTATTATCATAATTTGGAGTATGATTGCCCCATAATACAAAACCTCTAAGGTGTAACCTTTCGCTTAATGCTAGAATCGTAAATTGAAACATAGCATCTGAGGTTRCATTAATCGAGGATACACGACAGAAGGAATTGTTCTATTTCCAAACTTCACCTTCAACAAGCGTAGATTTCTTTCAAAAAATTCCCCAAATCGCGTGTCTTTTTTGAAAGATCGGGACAAATTAATAGGACTGAGACTATATAAGTTCATATCAGATTTGATCATTTGGTTGTTATAAATTCTTTTAGGAGATACATAAACTAAATTCCATTTCAGTTTAACGAAATGAAGATTTTAATGTTACGTTTATCCCACTTTAGTGCAATGTTTATACTTGGATTCTAATTTTGTTATCTTTTTTTTGTTCCTTCATATTTTGCTAGTATCTGAAGGCGGGAGATGATTGTGATAAGATTGAACTTTAAAAGCATACTCATTATACCGTGAAGGTGGTTGGTCAAAAGACGAGGCAGAAGAAGATTTGGTACCTCACACATGTTTATTATAATCCAACGCTGTTAATTGATCATTATATTTTCAATATACTTCAATCCATGTGTTCTAATAGGATATGATGATAGTAAAGAAAGCAAAATATACTGAAGAAAGAATTGACAAGTCTGGACAAGAAGTAGTTACTGAAGTTCTTGGCCTAGCATCTGGTCATATCAAAGGTCTTGGGTATGACCCAAAACCTCTAGGTAAATGTAACACATTATCTACTTCAAATACTGAACACCTACAATATGAACTTGCAGAAACTCAAGAAAAGGTATAGGAGTCAGAATCTCAAGTGACTGAGTTTAAGAACAAAGTTGGTGATATGAGAAATCAACTAAGTCAGCAAAGCAAGTGCATCACTAAGCTTATGGCTTTCGTGAAAACAAATAAGAATATTGCGAGTGGGATTAATGCCTAATTTTAATTGTCTGTTCCAATATGTTCTGGATATTTATAAGTACTCTTTTGGCTTGAATGTTCCAAGTACTCTACATGTAGTACAATTTTGTTATATGTTCTAAATGTTACAATAATATTTTGGTGGAGTGAATACTCTTATCATTTCTCTTGTAATGATATATGCTTGTTTATTTTCATTTTTATCTTTATGTTTTGTTTTTCTTACAAGATTCATGACAAATTAATGCTCATATTCAAGATTATTTATATCGTCAAGAAAGAAAATAATCAAATTGTGACAATAAAAATTTCATAATTGAATCAATTATTACAACTTATAACGTGATAAGTAGAAAAATGCGCATGTTTTAAGTGTTAAAATCATATATTTATTTGAATTTTATTTATTTGCACCATTGATTTTTCTTCTTATCGGCACATTTGGTCTATTATACTTCAATATTGGATTTATGTTTATTTCAGCAATTTTGAAGTATTTTGGACTTGACATGGTCGAGTGTGGGCCTACGATTGGAGTTTAAATGAGAAAGAGCCGAAAACCCAAAGAAGTCAGTAAAGACTGGGTCTGTCTTCCACTGGGTTACCCAGTGCCAGCTCGAATTCGGAAACTTACACAAATCTGGCCCAGAAAACAAACTCGGCCAAGATCCAACTCTTTTAAAAGAGCACGCTGCATGAAGAAGCAGCCCTAGACAGCTGCTAGACATCATATAGAAGGAGATTACAAGAGAGAAACGAGATTTGAATGGAGATGCAAAATAATAATAAAAAATGAACCCCATAGATGTGGGAGGAGAAAAAGAGGTTCGGAGCAGCAACAGAGCAGGACAAAACGCAGCAGTCGGCGTTTGTGAGCAGCAACATCGTGAAGTTTTTCTCTACATTTGCAAATTTCCTATCTCTTTTCTTTTCGTTTTATTATGAGCATCATGACGTTTAAACTAGTTATGTTTGGCTAGTTCTATTTATTCCGGTTCAAGGTGACGTTTGAAACGTATTTGATAAGATTTTGGTTTAAACTTCGTTATGTATTCTCTAATCGACTCTCTTAAATATTTTATGCTATAAATATAACTGTTTATATTATATGATTTCTTGATCTTAGTTTGGCCAACTAGATTAGGTTTTATATAATTTATGCTAGAATAGGATTCGTAATCCGTAATTGTTGCGAATCTCATTTCATAAGTAGCGACGATTGAGCCTAGTCAATTGAATAACATAAATTCAAGATCTATTAGGTCGAGCTTATGAACTTAATATCTTATCTATTCCATCATTTTAGTTTTAATGCTTCTAGAGTTATAGATTTAAAGAGCTTGTTTTAAGTCACTCATCTGGATAGGTTCGATTAAAGAGCTTGTTTTAATTGAATAAAATTAAGAAAAGATAGGGGTTAACAGAGCTTGTTGTTGGTCTCGGAATAGGAATTCAAGAGATTAGATGAGAGTTTAGCATTACGTTAAATTACAATTAAATCAAAACGTGGATAAACAAAACTAAGAACCGGAATTCTTCTCAATTTGAAATATTTAGTTTTATTATATTTTCTTAGTTTAGTTTATGAAATTTTAATTATATCTGCTTTAGTAAAATTATTATTAGTAGTAGATCGAATCTTTTCAAACAAACCCCCCAATATATATTTAATTAATTACATCAATTAAGTACGAATAATTTTATCTCTCTCTATGGGATCGACCCTAATTTGTCATTTATACAAAATAGTTGAGGTAAAAAAAAAGGTTATTTAATTTAGTGTGCTTCGACAACACATCAAAGTTTGGCACTGTTACCGTGGAGTGACGCGTTTAAATTGTGATTTTTACGTATTACTTGAATCTAGATTAGAAGTAGTTTTATTCCCTTATGTTTTCCTTATTTTTTTTGGAACGGCAGCGTACTCTCACCAATTTTATGCTTATGATGCAATGTATGGAATGGACGGACAACCTTTTGAGCATGACGGATCGCACTTCGAATATAAATACCCACAATACTATCCCGAGTCATTGGTTGAAAATTTCTGGACCGTCGCTAGAGGATATGATGAGAACATTTGCGTCTAATACTTTACAATTCCAGAAAGACACTATGACCATCATAAAAAACTTAGAGCATCAAGTTGGCCAATTGGCAGAGCACATCAGTCATTTAGACATGCGAGTGCGCGATGAATTGCTACCTCAACCCATGACAAATTCAAGATATATGAGTGAAATCATGCTACAAAGTGGGAAGACACGTGAGGTGCCCGAGAAGCTGATAAGTACGATTGGAGATGAGGAAAATGGATACGGGGATGAAATAGAGTCGAAGCAGTCTGGTATTGGGCCACCCAATATCCAACCTGCACATTGATGAATAGGATATTTCTCCCGTCCATGTCCCAATCATAACAAAATCAATACCCTTCGATTCTATCTTAGTACAAGCATCAAGGGAGCACACGGTGACGCATGATCAAGAGGTGTTTAAGGTGGCTGAGATAAATCCCTCTCTACTTGACGCGACTGAAAGAATTCCTGAATTCTCAATATTTTTGAAGACGTGTTGCATAAATAAGCTTAATATGCGTACGCTGAAGTGGGACGAGAAGGAGACGATGTGTGGAACTATGTTCACCATTTTTCTTGAGAAGTTGCCACCAAGTCGAAAAGATCCAGTTAAGCACCCGATTTTGAGACGAGCGGAGTTTATGGAGATTGGATTTGAGAGATTTCCATTCAATCCAAGACCTCCACTGAAACCCCACTGGATTGATAAATAGGGGTAACACGTTCCATTGACGTTAATAAAAGGCGCTTTGTGGGAGGCAACCCAATGTTTACATTGTTTTTATTTTTGGTTTTATCTTTGTTTCTTTTTCTTTCTTTAGATCTCACAGTTGAGAAAGGGAGAAAGGCTTGGTTGAAGGAGTTGTATAATTGGGTTTATTTTATGAAGAAAGATCTTCATGGTTGTCCAGCACCGGGACCTTCTCACCATTTACTCCGGTGATTTCTATTCTTTATCTTCCCTCTTACTGAGTATTTATTTGATGCTCGCTTGAGGACAAGCTCAAGTTTAAGTTTGGGGGGATTTGGATTTAATGGTATATAATGTGTATGGTGCCAAAACTTTTGAAATTTTTGATCATTAAAAAAAAAAAATTAGTACTCGCTTGCATTGCTTAGGCGAATTATGTTTCGGTTAAAGTCTTTAGGCATCATTTGATTTAGGTATCAAGAGCATGATTGTTAGTACTTTTGTGATTCATTTGTGGGGCATCAATTCTAGCTTATTTGCATTGTTGAGGTGTCCTTGTGGTTTTCGTACTCAATGCGAGTTTGTGTGGGGCCTTGAAGTTGGCGATTGTGTGAGAATATCTCGTTAGTTGAAACAAAAATTATTGAAGTCCGGTTGGAGAAATACCGTCAAGGTGTAGTCGAAAATATAAAAAAAAAAGAGAGAAAAGATTGAGGTGCTGAAACAACTGCCTATCCGTGGTTTACCAAGTGCTTTTCGCTCAAACTATGGCTGCTTTCCAATGAAGATACGACCAGTAGCCCAAAAAAATCTAATTCATGCACATATGCTTACATTCAAATGGCGCATCCCAATATCAATTTCCAATGAAGCGGAGGTGAAGTTCGAAAAATCAAATTCTTAACAAATACAGTACTCTTGTTCAGCACCTGGTCCTAATTATCAAGTCAAAAACGGTAGTGCGGAACTGCAGGCCTCAATGAAAAATAAATAAATAAATAAATAAATGGGTGGATGAGATATTTGATCGCAACCAACAATAGATAGTAGCCAAATCATCGAGTAACGAGGGGGCACCATAGTACATTGATGTGGCGTATATGAAAAGGGGTTGCCAATCTACTGGGGTCACATTAGTCGATACTTGAAACGCTTGCAATTTCTGAAAATACGAGGGTGTCTAGAGTCCGGATGAGTTCTTTTGAGAAATTCGAGTGACTTACTTGTGTGAAAGTGTGTGAAATGACCATTGTCTTGATGTTGTGTGTGTTTTGTGTATTAATTCTAAATTGCTTGGGGACAAGCAATTGTTTAAGTTTGGGGGAATTTGATATGCGAGAAATTATATGATATTTCATGATCTAGAATTATAATTTTATGCGTTTCATAGTATCATATATGTTTATTTCTTGTATATATATTATTGTGGATGGATGAGCACCAATTGTATATTTTTCATTTATTCTGTAGTATTTTGTGCTCAATTAGTGTGGCGATGATCATTGGATGGTTCGTGGAGTGATTTCAGTGAAGAAGAAAGTGACGCAGCGCGACACGACGCTGACACTGGATCTGCAGTCAACACTGGGTTACCCAGTGTCTACTGCCTCAATTGACTGCCTGTCAGAGAGGTTAGCGGTAATCTTAGCGGTTACCCTAACCATTAGCCAACCATTAACGACCCAGAAATCCTATTTTTGGAAGGAGAGTTCTTCTCCAAGTCTTGGGAACTTATATACCTTCCATACTTCAACGAAAACGGTATTATTGATATTCCTAGGGTTCCAAGGCACCAAAAGGAGTCCAATTCATCCATCCATCAAGAGATTGAAGATTGAAGATTCAAGATCTAAGCTTTCTTTTCTCTTCTTATTCTAGAACTATGTTTTTCTTATTTATTTTTCTTTTGTTATTTCATGAATTCCATGAGTGAGTAGTTATTTATTCCAGTCCTTGTGACGTTGAAACCTTCGTGAGATTATGTTCTAATTAATTTCTGTAATATCTATTTCGTTCTTCATATGAGATTGTTTGTGTTATTCTATTTACATGACATGATTGCTTACTTTCTGATTTAGATTGGCCACCTAGATTAGGGTTTGGTTGTCAATTGCTAGAAATATGGCTGCTTCCCGTGTAATTGTCGTGGTTTCTATTTCATTGTAGCAACTAATGGTTGAGCATCATTAGGGGTAACACAACATAAGTTAAATAAACCGAGCTTATGAGTTTATTGCTTAGATTAGCCTATTTGCCTGGTTTCTAATGTTGTTATTGGATTAAATCTATAGAGCTTATCCTAGGTTGTTCATTGATTAGGTTTAATTGAAGAGCTTGTTTTGATTAAATATTCGGTAAGGGCAAATTTGAGTAGCAGATCTTATTGCTATTTAGGGATTTTAGTTTCATATGACGAGTGAATTATGATATTACTATTGGTTAGATGAATCGATCAGGGGTGGAAACTGAACTTGAACTGGAGTTTTTTCATTATTATTAATCTCTTATTAATTCTCTACGTGTTTCGTTTGTTTGAGTTTATTTACTTTGCTCTTTATTTCTTTCTTAGTTCTCATTAGTTAGTTCATCTTCTTTATCCCTTTTTATTATTTTAATATGAATAATCACAAGTTAATCCACACTCCTCGTGAGATCGAACCTTGCTTACCGCTTCTACTAGTTAGTGGAGGAAAGTTAAGGAAAAATAATAATATTAATTTTATCACGTAACGACGCGCGGTCATAACATCACATAATAATTTCAAACTTATCACTTAAAATGAATCTTCAACTTATTTCATCACATAATGATTGGAACTTGTCACTTAAACTAACTCATTTGTGATGATTGACATGTCATCATCTAATGAACAATAGATTTTGTCACCACATGCTACCCTTAGATCATCTTCAAACACATCTTTTGTGATGATTATAACATTCATCACATATCGGTACATTTTCATGTCAAAACATGTCATCACCTTTCATAGTAATTGGTGATACATTGTTTTGTTTATCAATGACAACCTATATTTCGTCACATCGATATTTGGAATCAATTTATACGAGATTTGGTTGAAAAATGCATTATTCGCATGAAGTATGTAAATACCAATAATCAGTTTGAAGACATTTTTACCAAGGCATTAGATAATTAGAGGTTTTTCTCTTTGAGAAGATCTCTCAAATATATGTGTTATTTGAATGTGAGTTTGTATGCTGCTACATTTGCTCTCACATTTGCGTGGCATTGTACATTACACTTTTTTTCCCTTTATTATTTTTCATTTTTAAGTTGTTAAACATACCTTATATAGTGTCTCAGGTATTGTAGGTGATTTTTTGGAGTGCGTTGGTAAAAGGGTTGAATGTATTGAAAACCAAAATGCGGATTGTTTATTATAGAAATGTGTGTTTCTCCCGTAAGCACAAAAACGATATCTGTCTAATGGAGAAAATCCTGAGCCATCCTAAAAGCGGTGCAAGTTTGTGTTAATTTAATGATAAATGTGATCTAATAAAGAAACTTACGTGTATATATCAATGATCAATCTAATCAAATGAAATGTTTAATCTTATTGATCGATAAAGAGGAGATATTATCTACTTCCGGACACAATATACCAAGTTCTCTTAACAACTTAGAATGCTAATTCATTTTCCGAGTTAAGAATTTAAAATCCATTGACCTTGCGGATGAAGGTCATCCTAGATGCCATTCACATTCGGGATCGCATCTCCAACAGCTGAATATCTTTGTTTTTTTAATTTCTTTTTGTGTGAATTTCTTCTTTACATGTTTTAGTCATAAAACTCATAGGACATGCATTACTTGGTATTAGTTGGCTTCTTATTGACTTTTGGTTTGTACACACAAAATAAGAATACGTATTTCTTCTCCTTTTGAAAGATATGGTGGTATTGGATTTTCATGTGGTGTTATACACGAGTGCGCTAATTTAGAAGGTAAGATCATGTCGGGATCTAGGACTTTCATGAGCTATGATAATGTTGCCTCAATGGTTTCTATTTTTCTTTAATTTATTTATGGTTCCCATAATTGAGGGTCTTTCTACCTAGATATTTTCCTTATATAGGTTAGTTTATATCCTTATCGATTTTTCTAGGTTTAGCCTTTTTGAACTCTTGGATTCATATGAATTATTATTTCTCTTCTTATTTTTGTACGGTCCATAACACACCACACGCTCACATACCTCTTGAATTCAAATTGTCTTACATTAATTGTGCTTTCTTCTCTCTCCTACTTTTACTTGAGTGTGACCTTTGAGTTGATAGCTACTTGCAAGCATTGAGAAAGTCTTTTCAGGTGTCAAATCTTTCTTTTCACAAGTTCAAACAAAAGATCTTCTTCTCCCACATCCAACGCCGCCGTTGCTGCTTCCACCACCATACCAGAAAACCCGCTACAACCTTTATACACATCAATGGTTGATGTAGGTGTCGATGCAGGTCCAGATGCACTAGTTGACATGATAGCATCTAGGGATGCTTCCACACCCAAGTCATTGTCACCCACTATTCCCGCTTTCTCTCTAGTGCATAGTGCACAACCACCTCCTCCTACTGAAGATAAGTTCCCCACTCCATCCCAATCTCTGCTCCCCTAGTCGTTGCGTCCTTCTCCAATCGACATGCCACCTTGTGACTCGAACTTTTCCATGGTTTCAGTCACTTAATCAACTAGACCACACACCTCTTTGTTTCCCAATGAGAAAGGGAACGAAATCAACATCGAAGACCCACCCAACTTCTAACTCATCAATTATTCTCTCAAGCCCAATTACACGCCATCATCGCGCAAGTACAAATACCTCCATATCTTTGGGCCTAATTCCTTTGAGTCTCCTAACTCTAGTCCTGGCGTCTCCAAGAAGGGTGGGTCAAGATTAAAGAATAAGAAATTGGAAAAATATGCTAGGGTTTCAAAGGAAGGGGAAGAAGCGATTGCCGATGCAATTGAGGATGTTATTACTGATGTTGTCGGCATCGCTTCCAACACTAAATTGTCAACTACTACTGTTGGTTGGCTTGAGTATCCTTTGCCTGTGGGCCTCTAATTGTGACTTGAAGACCTTTGAATTCTCTGTGGAAATTTGTACTCGCTCCTCCTCCCCACCTATTTCTGACTCTCTCGACGATAACATGGAACCTGCTGGTTGTGCCCTCCTACATCTCTAAAAGAGAAAGGACATTGTTTTTAGTCCTTCATGCCCTTAGCCCGTTTCGATCCCTGATATCTCAAGCGATAAAACTTTCGGATGGGGATAATTTTAGTTCTCGAACTCCTACAGATGAGTTCATTGACAAATATGTCGACGACGCAGATCTAGTCAATCCTATTTTCGGGGGTGCTTTTGATAGTACTACCATGAATGTTTTTCTTGATACTTTTTATGATGCGATCACCTCTGCACCCACATCTGGTGCAGACTACAAGTTGAGTAATGCTTTCACCAACACTTTTTGTACCTCAACTGATCATGATCGATACAAGATGTTTGATGTTCGATCTATGATAAAGGAAAAGCATCGTCACGTACCGATGTTTCAAATATATAATCTGTATAGATTTTTTGAGATCTGAAAACTAATGCGCACCATTGAAGATATTGCACTTTGTCAGTAGGCTGTGATTTATGAGCTTTACTTCAACTTAAGTTTAGAGGTGTGTGATCTGTATTCACCAAGATATGGTCGTGCGTATTTGTGTGGGGAGATTTCTGATTTCACTCATACAATGATTAATTCTCTATTTGAAACTTCGGATGTTGTTTAATATGCTGAGCCAGCTGTTTTCACTCGTATCATCAATTTTTTGATGAGCAATCTTTCTGCTGAGTGGTCGACTCAGTTTCTTTCTTCCCGTCTGTCTTCCTTTTATGGCTTTCACAAAGTGTATTGTAGGAAATGGGTGAATATGAACAACAACTCACAAGTCACTGAGCTTCATGCCCCCATCCTCTATCAACTTGGGACTAATATGCCGTTCAATTTTGGCGCTCACGTATTTGATGCAGTCACATTTTTTGCTACATCTTCTTCAAAGAAGTGAGCGTTGCCATTTCCTAGTCTCATCTTCAGGGTGCTCATGTCTCAAGGTCTGATTCCCTGAGTTTCTCCACTAGGATGTCCAAATGTGTTTACCGCCACCCCGCCGCTCCTCAGTGCCAAGAATGAACCTATTGACATTCGGGTGTGATTAGCACGGATTTGTCTTGATTTTTATTAGTATTTTAGTTAGTTCTTCTTATTGTTTTTGGTGTAAGTTGGATAGATTGAGCACATTTTCATATTTTCTTATCTCCAGCTTATTTTACCGTGTTTTAATTATAATTAATTAATTTTATGTTTATTATAGGTATTTTGAAGTATTTAAGTTTGAATATAGTCAAAAATGGGTGTACGAGTGGAGTTTCAGCGAAAACGGGCCGCGATTTGAATAATTTGAAGCTGCCGAATATCTATAACGGTTTTCCATCTGGAACCGTTATAGTAGCCCTGGCCGACCGCAACTCTTTGTAGCGTCGGTGCGTCGGCCGACGCACACCTGTCGAGTCCTGCCGAGCGCTGCGCACACCTGTCGACCAGTTACGTCGGTCGACGCAAGAACCGATGTCGAATGATGCGCCTCCCCACAAAACTCTCTGTAGCATCGACCAGTTTGCGTCGGTTGACGCAATAACCGACGTCAATCGACGCGAAGGCCCAGAATCGTGATTTTTAGGGTTTCTTGTGCGCCAAGTCATGAAATAACTATATAAACCCTTCATATTTCGGATTAAACACACACACACGACCCAAAATACTCACCTAGGGTTGAGAAACCTATTTTCAACACCCTACAACATATTTTCAAGATCTACGTCGAAGATGCAAGACCCGAAGCACCAAGACGAAGACGTTCGTTCAAGCTCCGATTTCTCGACCAAGATCAACCATCCAAAGTCCGAATTCGTAGCAATCTTTCAGCACCTTTAGTCATTTAATAAGTTCTCTAAACTTTAGTTATTCTTAGTTTAATTCTAGATAATTTAGGTTTAATTATTTCGTTTGAGTTTTGAGTTTTGTTTATTTATTTCGAATCATTTGAACCGTTGAATCGCTGAAACTTTGAACCTTAAATTTTGGTTTTAATATTAATTAGTTGCTGCATTTTATATTCGTTCATGCTTGGTGATGAGATTGTTTATACTTATTTTAACTATTGCTTATATTAGAGTAATTAATTGATAATTTAATTCATGATATGCAATTGCTTGGGAGTTTTTGAATTAATTTTGTTCTTAAAAATTCATATGCTTGATAGTCGTAGTAGTAGTCCAATCCATGCTAGTTAATTACAGTTGGTTAATTAGTTTAATTTAATTGGTCATTACTTTTCAATCTCGTAGTTATAATTTCAAAACCCCAAATTTATACAAGTTCTCGTGTTAAACATTGTGATTAAACAAATACTAGAAATTCCGAACATCGGTCCTTGAGAGACGACTCGAGTTAAGCTTGTCAACCTACACGCGATCCCGTTATTTTGCGGGTGAGCTATTAAATTTCTGACAATTATTTACAAAGTAGGCACACACAAAAGATCGAGTCAAAAATTGGCGCTGTTGACGGGGCCTGGCATAGGTTTTGATAATGTTTGTTCGTGTTATTTGCTTTTCCGTCTATTTGTATAAAAGTTCTTGTTTTCCACTCGATATAAGATTTTAATTATATTAATTATTCGATAATTATAATCTTATATAATAATGTACTCATGATTAATATAGTATTTAATCACACTCTTTATACAAATAATAATATCTAATGATAATTTTATTTTTTGTATCATAATAATTGACATAATACTTAGACATGTGTTTAATAATTAATATTATAAAAGATGTATTGACAATATTTATATTTAGAAAATTATAAATATAAATTGGAAATTTATGGATTTTTTTTTAAAATTTGGAATTGTATTGACAACTTTGTGTGTGTGTTAGTATAAGATAAAAATTATATATCTTTTTCAAATATAAAATTTTAAAAAAAAAATTTAATATTTATATTATTTTAATTTACCCCCCAAACTATAAGATTTTTTGCACTTTACCCCCCAAACTATAAGATTCTTTCACTTTGTCCCTCAGCTGCCCGTCGATGGAATATAGAAGGAATATTCCACCGAAAATAAAGTTTGGAGGGCAACGTCGAAAGTTATTGTACATCAGGGGGTAAAGTGCAAAAAACTGCATACGTTTGGGGGCAGAGTGGAAAAAACTGCATATATTGGGGGCAAAAAAAAATTGCCCTATTTAGATTATATCTACTCCTAAGGAGTTTTTAGTTTATGTTTACTTAGTAGATTGGGGCTTGTAATCATTAAAACGTAAATTTTGATTAGTAGAGATTTTTGCCCTGTTGGCTGGATTATAAGAATAAATTATTCTTATAACCAAAGTTTTATACTTATGTTCTTTTTTCCCTCTACTTTAGATTTTGTACTCATTATACACACACGCACGCGCGTGTTTTACCAATTAAAAGTATGAATCATTATCTGCAATTCTTTCAATCTTTGGTCGAACCTGGGAAAATACCACATTCCCAATTAAGGAAAAAGAGAAAAAAAGGAATGACGAGTGAGTTCTATAAACAAGGTCGCTCCCTTAAGAAGACAACCTGAACCTAAGACTAATAAACACAAATTACTCTCATTCATGTGTTCTCTTGGTGTTTTTGTCACTTATGTGTTTTTTTTTGTTTTTTTTTTTTTTTTTTTTTTTGCTTACGTGTGTGCTAGCGGGATTCTTGTTTGATGATCAACTTCTTGACGTCAACAAATGGCTCTGGTGGAAGGCCCCTGTAACTAATACCCACATAAAAATTGCTTGACGAACTACAAATCAGATCATTCATTTCGTTTGCTCTTTATTTTTGGGTTTCTGGCTACATCCACAGAAAACAGAGAACGTTTTCCCCACACGTCTATGCCAAAACAAACGTTTTGACAGGTCACATTTTTATAGAAAAAGTCTCCCACTCACTGTGTTATTAAGAACTAACGATGAACCCGTCGGAGAAAACCCCAATAAGCAAGAACTTGAATAGAGATGACCAAAAGCAAACTATCCAGTCTGGGCAACAAGATGCAGACCAGAGCGCACCATCTCCATGTTGAAACACCCACTTCACGAAGAGGATGGAATCCGCTATCAAAAAGGAGACTCAGACCATCCTCTCCACTGAGACCATCAACAAATGAGCTGCGCACGATGAGGCGCAGTTGAAATCCAACCTATGAGAGAAAAATGCCTTGGATGGAGGCAAAGGGATGGTTGGCGAAGACGAAGTGACTTACAAAGAGCAAACAATAAGGCCGCACGTCTACCAAAGACTCACTTTCTCCGACCAGAATGTGTTTGATAGCTTGGAAGAGAAACTGGCGGTCGTCAAAGGCCAAATCCCACCAGGTCCATCCACAACAGAGGACGGGCAAGATGGGTCGAGATGCAAAAACGGCTAGGGACTAGAAAGCGTACGTCCTCACTAAGCCACACCAACCCCTACAAGACAACTCAACAACATACATGGAGTTCTTGAAGCAAAAATATTGCTGAGTTAGAGCATAGATCGATGTACCAACCTAGCATAGAAGAGCTCCCATTGGATGACCTCGACTCCCCGTTTTCGTTATGAGGTCTGATATCTTGTCAGGAAAAGACTCCACAAATCCCACCGTAAACTGGAGAGTTTAACCCAAACCTGCATCTTACCACTACCAAAACCTGTGGCCTTACACAACACGTGTGATAAGTCCAAAAAGTTGAACTACCAAATAAAGGGGGTACTAACCTCAAAAATGGAGATCAGTGACCTAGAAAATCTCCAAACGTGACACAGCGACCTCCAAAGAATCCGCAATCGTCACAGCGACCTCGACTTCCTGCAAAACAGCGCCTAGAACGGGCCGGATTTCGAGCCCATTAAGGCCCTCCGACGCTTAAGTTAATAAGCGAAAAACACACTTCTTCTCTCTCAATAATATCAGTGCACTCAAATAATAAATGCGTAAACAAGCATTAACCTTTAAGAAAGAAGCCAAGGGCTCCTTTTATAGGGATGGGAGAAGATTCCCCATATCTAGGGTTACCTTTCATAATATGAATTTCATTTACACCAGGATTCCACAATCGTCTCTYAATTAAGACTCCTCATACTTGGCAAGTTCCCATAAACAACAAACTTCTCCATAGATATCCCAATTAAGCCGGGGCATACAGCCCACCAGGCCCATAATAATTCACATATATTAGATCCAAAAAACGGGCTCAAGTACTCAGCCCAAGTTACAAGAGATCGCGACCCTGTATGAAAAGTTATCCCCATACTACAGGTCGCTACTCTTCTCAAAACAATCCACTCGAATTAGGTCGCTTTCCACAAATAGTCACGTTTATCACATAATTTCACGTGTAGTTATTTTGGTCCGTATCAGCTAGTCCCCCATGTTCTAGCTGATTGAGGTATGAAATCAGGTAGGACTTGCGCTTTAATGGCGGTCCTGGGTTCATACACCACGTCATACTCGCTGAGCTCCACTGCCCACTTCACCAAACGCCCAGACACACTTGGATTGCCCAAGACTTGTTTCAAAGCCAAGTTAGTGCGCACCTTCACTCTGTGGCTCAGAAAATAAGGTCGCAGCTTTCTTGCTGTGGTAACTAGCGCGAAACCTCCTTTCTCGAGCTCGGTGTACTTTAACTCAGCACCCCGCAACATCCTGCTAATATAGTAGATGGGTTTTTGTATGCCTTCCTCTTCTCTTATCAGCACCGAACTCACGGCRACCTCRCCCACTGATACGTATAAAATTAGCTCCTCTCCTGGCATGGGTTTAGTCAACAGCGGTATTTCTGCTAAATACTTTTTCAGCTCCTCAAAGGCATCCGCTGCTTCCYTCRTCCACTCAAACCGAGATCCCTTTCGAAGCGCCCTRAAAAAAGGGACACCTCGCTCCGCCGACCTAGAAATAAATCGGCTAAGACCTGCCATCYGACCTGTTAATATCTGTACCTCTCGCACAGTGCGGGGATGAGGCATYTCCATAACAGCTCGCACCTTCTCCGGATTGACTTCAATTCCTCGCTCTGTTACCATATACCCCAGAAACTTCCCCGATCTCACACCGAATGCACATTTCTTCGGATTGAGCTTCATCCCATACTGCCGCAATATGAGAAATGTCTTCCTCAGGTCGTCCACATGCGTTTCAGCTCGCCTGCTCTTAACCAGCATGTCATCAACATAGACCTCCATGGTAGACCCCAACAGGTCTTTAAACATACGATCCACTAGCTTTTGGTAGGTCGCCCCCGCATTTTTTAATCCAAAAGGCATAGACACAAAACAATATGTACCAGTGGAAGTGACAAAACTCACTTTAGGCTGATCTTCTTTAGCCAGAGGTATCTGATGGTATCCCTGCGARGCGTCCATCATGCTCAACAGCTCGCATCCAGAGGTAGAGTCCACCAATTGATMAATCCTTGGCAAAGGATAATGATCTTTAGGAYAGGCCTTGTTCAAATCYCGAAAATCTATGCACATCCTCCACTTCTGCTCCAGCTTYGGCACCATCACAACATTGGACAAGTACTCAGGGAACTGAATCTCCCTGATATGTCCAGCTTTTAACAGCTTCTGCACCTCCTCCTCAATGATCTTATCGAGCTCGGGCCCAAAATGCCTCCTCTTCTGTTTTATAGGTCTAGCTTCTAGGTCCACATTCAAATGGTGTTGCGCGACCTCTGGTGATACCCCAGTCAACTCCTTCTCCCCAAACGCAAACACATCTCGGAATTCCCTCAACAAGCTAATCATCTCATCTTTTAACGCGTCAGATAGCAGGGTACCTATCCTCGTAACATACTCTGGCCGATCCTCCTCTAAAGAGATTTCCATTAACTCTTCATTCGGTTGGAGGGAGGTCTCTTGTTCCTTTATCTTTTTCGCGCTAAGTATCCCCTCCGGCCGGTCACCATCTCTCTCTCGCTTGTTCTCCATCAATCCTCTTCTGACCGCCATCTGGTAACAAGACCTTGCGACCTGTTGCTCGGCGATGACCTCCCCTACTTTGTCACCCACCGGATACTTTATGCTCATGTGATAGGTCGACGTTACATCCTGAAACGTATTAAGAGCAGGTCGCCCCAATATCACATTGTAGGCCGACCTTCCCCGGATGATTAAAAACCTCAAGTCCTTCTCTACTCGGCTCATACCCTTGCCCAACACTACTTATAATGTTATCTCTCCTTCCGTATTCACCTGTGCTCCGTTAAACGCATAGATGGGTGTATTCACAGATCGCACCCTCTTATCCACTTCCATCTGATCAAGGCAATCTGTATAGATAATATTTACCGAACTCCCATTATCTACAAAGATCTTGCTAACTTCATAGCCCGCTACCTCTGCTTCAATCACCAGCGCATCATTATGATCTTCCTGTAGCCCACGCCTCTCATTGGGGCCAAAAGATATGACTGGCCCCACCACCTGTGGCTGCCTACTAACGCTTGCGACCTCTCATGTTCTATTGCGAGCTGATTTTAAGTGCTTCTTGCGCGCATTATTGGAATCACCATCCGTTGGGCCCCCCGAAATCATATTTATCCTCCCCTTATTTCCTCGGAGCCCTCCAAACTCCTGGTTTCTCTGACGCCCTTGTCTCGCGACCTGCGCAGGAGGTGGGCCTCCCGGTGGGGGTGGAGGCAACATCCTCCTCTGCTCGCTCGGCTCCTTCTCCTTGTAGATTACTTCTTTTAGATGCCCTGCCCTTATAAGTCTCTCTATCTCCTCTTTGAGATGTCGGCATTTTTCTGTGAAATGCCCGTAATTATTATGGAATCGACAAAAGAAGACAGTTTTGGGATGTGTTGGGACGGGCGTGCGATCCTCCGGCCACTGTATTAGATCAGGTATCGAGCGCTCCATGACACCAAACACCTTAGCTTGTGGTATAGCTAGTGGTGTGAAATCCTCCTCCCTCCAATCTCTCAAATTCGGCTCTTGTCTCGCACTGACCCCGGCATTTGAGGCCAAGAGTCCGCGCATGCCTCTTCTATGCTCTCTCCTCGGTTCTCTCTCAGGCACTCTTTCCCTCGTGTTCGCGACCTCCCTACCGAAACGCAGTCGGTGCTCTTCCTCTTCCTCCTCTACTTGCACGTATTTATGGCATCTTGCGAGAACTTCATCGTACGTGCGAGCTTCTTTCTTTACCAGCGACCTCCTCAAATCTTCCCTCCTCAAACCTTGATGCAAAGCCCAACTTTCATCTCATCCGTGGCAGTAGGGACCTCCAAGGTAGCATTGGTAAACCTATTAACATACTGTTTCAGCGTCTCATCAGGTCGCTGCACCATTGTGAAGAGCGACTGGGCTGTCTTCGCGCTCTGCCTGACGCTGGAGAACTGCTTCAGGAAGGCAGCTCGCAACACCTGGTAACTTGTAATTTTACCATTCGGGAGTTGGTAAAACCAATTCTGTGCAATCCTTCTCAGGGTGGATACAAAGGCTCGACACGCCACAGCCCCCGTATAGTTATGCGTCATCCTCGCATAAACAGCTGCAAGTGTGCGACTGGATCAGTCGTTCCTCGGTACTGAAATTCTAACTCCTTATAATTTCGAGGCATCGCTGCGTGCGTCAGTTCTTCTGAAAAGGGATGCTCTTCCTCCCCTTCCAAGCTTTCTCCATCCATCCGCTTCTGCAACTTCAGCATGGCCTCTTGCAACTCT
>BMAC01000099.1:562198-583876 GCA_014905375.1 Phtheirospermum japonicum | reverse complement strand
ATTCTTACATCTATCTAACACACTGACTCTTCGATACCACCAAAGTCATTCTTACCCTTCCCTTCACATGGTTATCTATCATTACACGAAAATTGAGGCCATTTTTATCTGTTTTTAAAAATTTACAGGATCACTAAACACCAGCTTCGGCAAGCGAGTGGCAAAGCGGGGACATTTAGTCTTTTAAGAGTTCTCATGAACAATATCTGGTAGTGATGGCGGTGATGATCCGCCGCTAATTTTGCTGGGTATCGTGTGTGTTTCTTCTCGACTGTCGTTTTGTAGGTACGATCACACTGCCGTCTAATTTCCGTCGAAATCTTCATCGTCATCATCCTCGTCGTCTTTGAAAACCGGGTGGACATAAGCGTATTGGAGATAGCCCTTTCAGGTTCAAGTTTGGTTCTCTTGCTCGTTCCAATGTATCCTTTCATCATTGCTTCCTGAAACCCACAAAGATGCAATGGGGAAAAAAAAAAAAGATTTTCATAAGTATAATTCTTAATGCGGTTAGTTACATCAACTACCCTGAGATTCAACCTAATTATAAAAATAAAAAATAAAAACAAAATAAAATTTACATTTGCTACTAACCTGTAAAGGGTTTTTAACAAAAGCTGGTTCGTAACGGCCTTTGCAGTACCTATGGAAAAAGAAGGTCAACACCACAAGCACAATTAGGAGTGGCGGGGCCTGGAGGATCCCTTTAGTACCCATCAATCCGAGCAAAACTATCTGAGAGAACATAAGGGCAATAACTATACGTCCGTGTACATCTGGCCAAAATGCTGCTGCACTTTCATATTCTTGGTTGTATACGTTTATGACCTGCATAAAGAAAAAAAGAAAGAAAGAAAAAGAATTGCTTCAGCAGCGTGTATATGTGCGCTAGAGTAGATTTGATTCATGTGGTTCTTTAGCTGATAGTGATAACGACAAGGGATAATTACAAATACCCCTTAATAGGGGTGTAAACAAACAGAGTGTTCGGCGAAAAGCTCGTGATCGAACTCGGTTAGAGCTCTTTCAATAAACGAACAGGGATTGAACAACCTTATGCTTGTCTATCAAGAGCTCGTGAACAAGTTCATTTGTAAATGTTCGTGAACGAGCTTGATTATAACTCTCGATTAACAAGAAAAGTTAATAAGATGAGATTTACATATTAAAAAGACAACTAATATCATAATATTCCTTATTATTCTCTAATTGATTACAAAAAGGGAAAGTAAATTTTTGCTTGTTATTTGGTGAATCACTCTTACTTTCATGCCTTACAATCAATCTATTGTAGTGTGACTGTGAGTGTTTAGTTTGTTTATATAAATTTTGACTTGATAATGTTTGTTTATTGGTTACGAATAAAATTAATTAATTGTTAAAAAACAATCAGGTAAATGAACATGTTAACGAACACAAAAATTAACAAATGCATCTTTATTGAGGGTGTAATTTGCAAACAAATATCAAGGAGGTACTTGCAATTCAGAAAGATAGATGTTTTATTTTTAATAATTATTAAGGTTTAATTACAAAAGGTATCTTGGAGGACTGACCAAATTGCCAAAAAAAAAAAAAAAAAAAAAAAAAAAAAAAAAGCTAACTTTCGAAAATACAAAAGATAAACCAAAGATTTTATTGTCTTACATATATCTCTTCATAAGCAAAAAAGAAAATAAAAAATAAAATAAATTCAAACCTCCATTTCACATTTGTAAAAATATTACAATTAGCCCCTTAATTGAATATTGAATCAAACCTCAGGGGATTTTTATGCAATTTTGAAAGCTAGCCTGGCCGTTTTGTAACTAGGTCAAACCTTAAGGGTACCTTTTGGAATTATCCCTATTATTATAAAGTAAACCTCGAGTATTTTTGCAACTAACCCAAAATTCTGTCTGTGTGAGAGAGAGAGAGGGAAAGGGAGAGGGAGCTTTACCTGATGGCGGAATATCAGATATGCGAAGCCAAAGAAAACCAAAATGAAAGGAAGGAAAACCGGCGTCACCACAGAATAGACAAGGCCTAGCAGAAAATATAATTGTATCTGAGGTTCGCCCGTGTTAAAACCAATGCTTCCTGGGTCCATCGCTGCCTCTCTGTCCTTCTCAGTCTTCACCAGGAAGAAGTTTTTCAGATGGTAGAATATCAATGGTTTCAGTCTCAGGATCTCACCCGCAACACCAGCCCACCCGTCAATCATTACATAAGTGATGAAGAAAGTTGCTTTCATAGGGATTGCCACACCAATTATTCTTGGGATACTGCAAGAGCAATAACATGAAAATTAAAAAAATAATAATAATAAATAAATAAATAAAAAGATCAGTTTCTATTTTCTTGTATGTTCCAGAAGATAAAATACGGCCATAATAAGAAAATGCCACAGCAGAATAACTTATCAAATTGGAAACAACTATTATTTTCTCTCACACACACATTACAACTTCCAGGAGCATGGACAAAGTGGGTTAGCACAGTGGTAAGAGTAATTGGTGTGGCAATTAACATAAATTATAGAAAAAAAATGAATATTATGACCTCCAATTCTCTAGGTTTCTAAGGTCTTTTCAAATAACACTCAGCAGGGACGGACTCAAGGGGGGCTGCCCCACATTCTACCGGTACCTTAGGATAGTATTAGTTAATTAATATTTTATATGTATAAATGCGAAATAATTATATTTTGACACCCCTATTAAATTACCTTTTAACTTTTATATGTCATTCATAATGTTATATATATACATGATGAGTTTTCCGTAAAGATAATTTACTAATTTTCAATTAAATCTTTGCAATCAAGTTATTATTATGGCTTAAAGTATATTTATTTCTCATTGCTTCAACCATATTCATTTTATAGTAAATGAAATTTTCTTTTACAAGAATCTAAAACTAAGAGTATAATAAGTAAGATATAAAAATACAGTAAAAAAAAATTTTTTTTCATATTATTTCATTCAAATAAATATTTTTTTCCATAATTTTCAAGTTAATATTTTAGTAAATTCGAAAAAAAATTCTCGGGGGCTACCGCCCTCGAACCCCCGTACATTTCTTCTTTACTTAAACCTCCCTACTTCGCCCCCTCTCCCTAAAAATCCTGCGTGCGTCCGTCCCTGCTCAGCAGGAAAATAACAAAATTCATTGCTCCAGCTGACAGCAAATATGCCGATAATGATTGCATTTGCGGGAAAAAAACCACTATTAGATCATGAATCACTATTACTTCCACTACCAAAGACATATAAGATAAACAAAGTCTAAGTGGTTTATGTTCAAGAAACATACTCGCGAGGCGATGAATGAATAAATGTATTGAGTTGTTGCATCGCACTTCCTGCTATTACGCTCACAAGGAAAACATTCACAAAGTTGAATATATAATATCTCAAGGCAGATCGCCTCTCCAGGACCGAAATCGCCAGAAAACCCTCAAATTTGGACATCATCATCAATATTGTTGGTAACACTATAAGAAATATCTTCAAAGCAAGCCCGGGAAGAACACCTTGGATGAAAGACTTAATGAAAGGTCTGTAAGACAATTATCATATTAATAGTGAAGGGAAAACTGCAAAGGATAGCCAATAATAGTATCATTGTGTTGTCATTTTGTAAGCAGGACTAGTTGATTTTATTTATTTATTTATTTTGGGGGGTGACTGAAAAACATCTAACAATTAATCAAAGAGAAATGATCAATACAGTGAAGAGAACCAAAACACGTGAAAAAATAAAAATTAAGTAAGAAGATGTAAATAGCTCTTAGAAGAAATACTTACACTTCAATAATTGGCCTAAGAAATTGTGCCCTCTTTTCAATAGCCTCAATATTCGCAAGAGATTGCACAGCAGTGATGGGTATTATGAAAAAGAATGTGAGGAAGAAGAAGGCTACTGCAATAATAAGCCTCCTTATAGTCAGTGAAACATAGGGAATTGCCAGGTTATTCCAGTAGACGTCACGCGGCTCTGTAGCCCACTCTGTTAGCCACAAGGTCGGGTTTCTGGATTGCGTTGTTTGTGCACACACAGCAGCACCCCACCTAGTTTTGAAGGAGACAAAAGCCGCCGGCATGATACACTTTGGATCAGTTTTGACCCTTTCCCGCTCTTCATCTATCTGCATACCAATGTAATGCTTAGACTATATAACCAAAAGATCTAATAACAAAAAAATATCCAACTTTTGCTCGGAAACAAATTATTTCCTAGACTTCGAGGGCAATGATACCATGGTCGATGAATTTCTAATTATCGTTAAGTGCAACTCTGTTACATGTACATAAACATGAATGGTGGAGATCTTAGATAACTCTAAAAGGAGCATTTGACTATACTCACTTCTTTTGATAGTCTCTCTATTTCACCTGTCTGATAATCAATTGCGTCCACTTTATCTCCGCAAAGGCCAAGAAAACCAGTCTGCCAATTCACAAATAATTAGATGGCACCACTTAACCTTTCAATTGATGATTCATAACACAACTGAACTTAGAAGTTTTAACGAGAAAAAGTGAGGATAATTCTTGAAATTAATGCAATGGCAGACACAGCTTAAAAAGACATTGCAGTACATAACAGTACCTTCATCATTGGCCGTTGTGCTTGATTCCTTGAATACTTTAATTGATAATAGTCGAGCCAGTTTTCCTTCTTTTTTCTCTCCTTGACCAGTTTTGCAAGTTTATTGGCGTTGATCACAACCTGCACATATTTTTATAAGATGCACAGTGCAGAGTAGAAAGCCTAATTCACAATGAAGAGCATTCACAGAGCTCAAGTAACATATAGTCATTAACTTACCATAAAGCAACTGAAAAGATGCAAAATTCACACAAACCAGAGATCAGGAATTTCTCAAGAAAGCTCGCATTATTGACGAGCAGAGGCACACAATACAGTCATGTTCATTTGATACTACTCTTTAATTGGTTGTAACAACAAGACCCCAAAATAATCCCACCAGTGGATACATTTTCGACAGTGAAATATGAAGGATACAAGAAACATTAGGTAGTGAATTTGGAGAGTACATCAGGAGACGTGACAAAGAAACTACATCTCACTGCTTCCAACATAAAATCA
Organism: Phtheirospermum japonicum; assembly: GCA_014905375.1. Lineage (NCBI taxonomy): Eukaryota > Viridiplantae > Streptophyta > Magnoliopsida > Lamiales > Orobanchaceae > Phtheirospermum > Phtheirospermum japonicum. The sequence continues at coordinate 578,782 of BMAC01000099.1, read as the reverse complement.
TTGTTTCCTAGAACTAATTCTAAAAGAGAGAATATCTAAGTCATTCTTAGGTATGCACAAACTATAATGAAATACCTGAGGAATTAATCTCAATTAAAATTACAGTGATTCTCAGCATTGTATTCTTAATAAGGAAAAAAAATGAACATTAATAAAATAAAATTAAGAAGGAAAAGAAAGAAATAGACATTTCCAGAAGCTAAAAATGGAAATAATACTCCATAAATAAAAAGATTCTAGACCAAAAAAATCCCGCAGATCTTCCTACTATTCCATAAAGATTGCACACCAAAAAACACAATTGGCAGGAAAAGAGTGAAAAAAACCTGATGAGTCAAATAGTGATCCGGATGGTTGACCAAGAAAAAATGCTCCACACATTCACTCACTGATTCATCTGCGTCTGGTGGCACATTTTTAACAAGAACCTGCGAAACCAAGTTTAATCACCACAACTTACTACAAATGAAAGGGAAAAGAAAGTTGGGCTAATGTACCCCCAAAAAAAAACTATCTAGGAAATAAACCAGAAAAAGTCGTGACTGAAGATATATCCTGATAGTGAGTCATCTTTCCACGTAAAACCATGACAAACATCAACATCAGACCGACAAATAAAAGAAAGGCCCGAGTAGAAACATGTTTCATAAGGATATATTACCACATATATTAGTCCCTCTATTTTATGCCTTTACTTCGAGCATCAGTCTTACCTATCTTTACCCAGACACTATAACTGCTCTACAAACATGATGAACTGATTCAAAATAATTAATCAACGTTCACAACATGCCCGACTAACTAAATTTATCAACAAAAAGCACTTTGACGAAAGAAGCTCTAAAAGATGTCACGTAAGAGAGAAAAAATTCCTAGGGAAACAAAGTTTAGGATTCTGACCATACAGATGTATAAAGAAAAATACATACAAGTCATATAGCATGTTCGGACCTGATACGTTGAAAGTATTTGCGAATTTCAGTTTGACTTTAAAGCAAACAGCTATGAGCTGTTTTGTAACATAAATTCAGTGTAATTGATATAAATACATGCATAACCGATTATTATGTATTCCATATATCAGTATCACATCACCCCTTCCACAGGGAACAAGTGAAAGATGCAAGGATATAACAAAGTCATCGAAATTTTAACTAACGTATAAACCCTTCTAAGAAAACTCCCCAACCCAGAAAAAAAAAAGCAAGATATTCTTACCGTGAATTGATCAGGGCGACGTCTTTCCGAAGCAAGAAAGTGTAAGCGCATTGCAGCAACCGCTTCATACTCCTTCATCAAGGTATAGCATGTCCAGAAAGTAAAGACATAGGCCATTACAATATGAGTCCAAAACCTGTAAAAAAAAAATGTGCACAAAGCATCAGTCCTATTTCACGCACACACTTTACTTAAAAGCACAAACTTAAAAAAAAAAAACACTGAGGAAAGAAAAATCCCTAACCTCTTTGATTCATAGGGAATGTTTGAAATAGAAAGCTTATCAATGTCACTGTACTCAAGCTTGTTAGTTGCTTGTGATATTGCCAAAGTGTTGTTTGTCCAGTTGACAGGCACAATGATAGCCCATGCAAGCAATGTCATCGGAACAAAAATCTTAAGTCTGTATAACCAAAAAGCAGAATCAGCACATAGTAAAGACTTTGCGTTTCATTGTAATTACCAAAACCCAATCACAACATATATTTTAGTTGACTATATGCACACACTCAACGAAATGCCTGATGCGTAAACCTACCCCAGCAAGTAAATCCGCAAGTAGACGGCCGAATCAAGCCCAGCATGATCGATGAGCTCTGCCTCGGGCATTTTCAATGCGTCCGGCACCCAATTCAGAAATCTAATATACGATCTCCAGTCCAGATTGACAAATTTGCTTACAAGCGCACCCGAGTGTGTGGGGCTGTTCCTCAAACCCTTGAGGTACCATTTTGGGAAATATACTCTGTCGTTGAATGGTTGAAGTCTTAGGACGGCAAATGCTATCAGAAATATCAAAGCACTGAGAATATTAAGTCCTGCTGCAAGCCCTATATCCCCAAAGGTTGCCATCTTGTGCCTCTGCTAAGATAACTGAACCTACTGCCAAACAATGGAAATATTAAAACACATTTGCAACAAAACAAGCACAATACTGTAAAAAGCAGAGTTCAGATAAGGAAGTTTAATTACTCCACCATAGTAATAATATACATCAATTTGACACAGCTGTTTTTCACAAAAATTAGAACAAAAACCAACACATAATAATAGTCGCCAACTGCTGAAAATAATTTTAAAACGAAACAAAGTAGTATTATCCTGTAAATTCTCCAGTAATGTTTAAAAATCCTGTGGATCAGAAATAAGTTGCATATCCATCAAAAGGAGACACAACGGGGACCATGAACACAATAAAAATAAAAATAAAAAATAATTACAAAACAGGGACCATGAACACAATAAAACTAAAAATAAAAAATAATTATATATTCCTCAAAACCTCACGAAGAACAACCACTACTTCGTCCGTACGCACCTAAACGAAACGATTATGATCTCAATTCCGGAGATAAAATAAATCAAAATACATTCGGAATCACTGCAAGCACATAATAATGGCAAAAAAAAAATCAAAAGAAACACATACCTTCGATAATTGCAGACCGAGAGAACCGTAAAAATAAGCCGAGAAACTGGACACGATAAGAAGAAGACGGTGGAGAGTTTGCGGCTGAGAGAGTGATTAGAATAGCTTCAGAGTCGTACAAAAGCCAAAGAACATTCCCCACAGCACAATCCTTTCATAAAGATAAAACTAAACCACGAGGCACAAGCCACCCACCTATACACACACGATACATACACCTTGCAGAATTTCAGCAAAACACAACAGAGAGAGAGAGGTGTGTAAGATGTATATAATGTGGGTGTCCGTTTCGGACGAATCTGGATAAAAAGGGGAATTTCAGCAAATTTCTATTGAGATTCCGATTAAAAACTTTTTACCCTTCTTCACTGATTTACTTTAATTAATTAATTTGATTAACGGTTACGTTTTTCGGTTTCGGATATCTGAAGTTATGTACAATGTAGTAAATAATGATCTTTAAAGGGAAAGTCGTTTGCTGAGAAAGTTTGAGTAATGACGCAATTAATTTATATTAGTAAATCTTAAAAGTAATTAATACACTACTACTTGTTATTAGTAAATGGATGATGATGTGTAGAGACGCGGCTGCGACTACTTGAAGGTAAAATGTCGGCAAGGTTCCACGTGCTAACGGCTCTTTTTCTTTTTTTTTTCGTTTTTTTCTTTTTTCTTTTTTCTGACTGTTCTACGGGAGCATGGCATGGGGCCAGGCGCGTGAAAGAGACCCGCGCATTTAGCTAGTTTCTATATTCTCCTAAGCTTTGCAATTTTGTCATGAGTTTCTTATTCAATTTTTCATTTAGATTTTTCAAGGGGTGTTTGCAATCGCTCATTATCTTTAAGATGTTATTTATTATTTATTAAAATTAAGATTATATTATAACTATATTAAATTAATTAATTTTAGACTAAAATATATTGACAAATATGGTAAGTTAATAAATGTGAGACAATGTGAATTCCTAATGACATGGCAAATACAATATTATTATTTAGAAATATTCTCCAATGGTAAATGTGAATTTTGTAAAATGTTTAACTATTATTGGTTGAAATGAGAGAGAAATAAATTAATTAATATTAATGGATGAATAAATAAGGTAAATTGTTAAATAGACAAAATCTAGCACATCGTCTAGATGTAGACGATGTGCTAGACATTGTCTACATTTTTTCTTGCCACATAAGAATTTTGAGCTTATGTGGCAAAAAATTTACCCCAATTCACATCCCATTGGAGATGTTCTCACCATTTTTCATGGTAAGTTAAAATAAATATGAAGAAGATTTGATTTTCAAAATTTAAATTGAAATCGTAATTGAGGATTCCAAACTCCATTTGGGAATTTTGTATCCTTCATCTAGCCAAATTACACGTAACCGTGAATTTCATAATTTTCTCTTTGCTATACCTGTCGTATCCACTCTTTTTTCTTTTCATTTTTTTTTGCCTTTTGTAAAAGTTTTTAGGCGTCTTTATCCTTCTTCTTATTCATATCTTTATATATAATTATAAATAGGTTTAATCTTCCATCTTACTATTGCTACAGTAATTGTTCAACTAACAACATTGATGATTATAATTTCAATTCACATATTTTAACATAAACCAATGCATCTATCATGACAGTTTAATAAAAAACTATCAGGTAATGATTCTCAAGGTGTCAAAGAAAATAAGATAGTCACATACATATTATTTGAAGATTTTAACACTTTTTTTTTAATTAAAATTTTATCTTGACAATATACATGAAATCAAAAAATTATTAGCAATCAAAATAAGACTACAAATCAACTACATGTAGGGTTGTAAATGAATCAAACTTTTTGATTTGATTCGATAATCGATGGATTTTTATTTCGATTCGAATTATTAACGAATACGAATATGAATACTCACGTATTCGAGTTAACAAAAATATAATTACATATAGACACTTGTTTATCAATATTAAATTACGAGTTAATACAAGTGATAAGCCCAAAAAGTTGGGCCACCAAATATAGGGGGTACTAACCTCGCAAAGAGATCAGCGACCTAAATGGGAGTTTGAATACATCACCGCGACCTCTAAGCCCTCCACAATCGTCACAGCGACCTCGCCGATCCCGCAAAACAACGCCCCGAACGGGTCGGATTTCGAGCCCGTTAAGGCCCTCCGACGCTTAAGTTAATAAGCGAAATCACAACACTCAATCCCTTCATTCAAATCATTCAAGATGCAATTATGATATCATAAGTTTAGAATAATGAGAGGCACACGCCTCTTTTTATAGAGATAGGAGAAATCCTCCACTATCTAGGGTTACCTTCTCACACCACAATTCCATAAATACCACAACTGATTTAGAATTAGTATTCCTCCCATATAGTAAGTTCTCATAAACAATAAACCTCTTATTAAATTAATAGAATAGGCCTGGGCCCATACAGTCCACCAAAACCTCATAAACCACTCACACTAAGCCCGCAGGCTTGATATTCACAAAGCCCATAACCGAGCTCAAGTACACAACTCAAACCACAAGAGGTCGCGACCCTATATGAGAACTCATCCCCATACTACAGGTCGCTACTCTTCACAAACCAGCTCGCTCATCTCCTAGGAGGAACACCCTCTCCCAAAAATGAGGTCGCTTACCACAAATAACCTCATACATCAAATAATATTACGTATGGACATTTTGGTCCGCATCAATAAGTATAATTACATATATACACTTGTTTGATGTAAAATAATCAAATCAAAATTATATGAGGCATAACAAAATTAAATTATAATTCATCTAATACAATATGTGTAGTTGAATATCTTTTATTTTTTGACTAAATAATTATTTATGTGCATTGTATGAATTTTAAAATTCAATTCAATTTTATACTAAATCAAAGATTTTTTATGAATTTCACAAAAATCAACTGTTCAGTTTAGAATTCGATGAATTCTATAAAATTTAAGTATACTCAATTTCACGCAAATTCTCACGAAATTCATTAAATGGTGAATTTCTATGGATTTGAAAGTTATAAGGATACACTTACATAATTCCAGTCAATTTCATTATAACTTATTATATTTTTATTTGATTTCAATATATATATATATAATATTTGGTAATATTTCCAATATTTTTGGTAATCTTTTAACTTTAAAATATAAAATTTGAAATAGTTATTTAATAAATTTGATAGTAAAATAAATATTATATTCTAATTCTATTTTTGTCTAATTTTAAAATAATTTGAGATTTATTTTTAAATTTTTTAAAGTATCTGTGATTTATATTTTCATTGAATATATAAATAATATAACTTTAACTAAAGCATAATAATAAATATTACAGGCATATTTTTATAGAAATCTAATTTATATCTTCATTGAATATATAAAGTATTACTAGTATACTTTTCATTACTATTGTTAATGTGTCGTTAAAATAATTTTGAATATAACATAGTTCTTATTCTAATTAATTATTCTACTATATAATAACCTCTTAATATATTAACCATTAAAATATACGTATAAATAATATTTTACTAAATATATAAATATTAGTAGTTTATTTTTTTATTATTAACAATGTTCATTGTAAAATCAATATATAGTAATTTAAAAGTAATTACGTTCAATTTAGTATTATACGTATATAATTAAAAATAAAAAATCAGTTACATGATCTTAAAAACAAAATAATTATTTAATAAGTTTGATAATAAAATAATTAATTATCAGTAGTAAATTGTTAGTTAAAGCAAATATAAATACATTTATACACTTATATAATGTAAAAAAATATGATCAAACTGTATTATGGAATAATAAAAATAAATGACAAATCATATAATTTAATAGTTATAATAGAATATTTTAATTCTTTGATTAAATAATTATTTATGGCATTGCATAGATTTTGAAAAATACATTCACTTGTATTCGCAATCTTGAATTCTATGGATTCCACTAAACCATTCGTTCATCAATTTGAATTCTATAATACTTTAGTATCCTCGATTTCATATAATTTCTCATCGATTTCTATGAAATTACATTGATCTCAGAGTTGAAGATACACTTACATCATTTTTTACCAGTTTCATTATAGCTATTATATTTTTTTTATCTAATTTTGAAATATCTTATATTATTTTATACAATTTTCTATGGTTTTAGATTTTTTTTAAATATATTTAATAATTATTTAGAATTAAAATAAACTTTCTATTTAACTACTTCATAATTATTATATTTATTTATTTATTATTTTATAATATTTTTAAGCTTTTTGATTTATAATGTTATCATACATATCGTACCATTTGAAAAAATATATTATATAGTTTATATGAATAAAAAGTAAAAATTTTACACTATTAACTTATATATTATAGTAAAATTATAATTGTTATTAAATATCACTCTCTTGTACTTAATTCTACCCATCAGATTCAAACTTATCCATGCACCATCACTCACATATAATTACCTTTGTCAACGGTGCAATTTCTGGACTTATTATTTCTCATACTCACGCATACTCATAAGGAAACAAAGAAGGGCAAATTTAATAGAATTCTTTATCAGTTGTTTGATCCAAAATTAATAGATTTCTTTCAATCATAATCAAGAAGGACAAAATGGTAAATACAAAATTAACTAAATAATATAACTATCAAGAAATCCTTAATTATGCATTTGAATTTACCTTTTTGTCCCTATTGTTTTGGAGTAATTTGCTCCATATATCATTATTGTTGTTAAAGAAGACACGAAATGATTGAGAATACAACTTATAACCGTTTTTGTATTTACTTCTTCTGATTTTTTTAAGTGTCATTTTAAAATTTATGCCATAATTAATAAACATATTAAATTATTAATATATTTTTAATTAATTAATAATACTTCTAATTAAATTCTCTTACTTTTTACTCATTATTGTCTTATTAGCATAAATTTATTTTATTTATTTTAATAAGTAGGGATAAAATTAAAAAAATGGAGAAAAATTTCTACAATGACAATTAATTTAAAATAAATTTTAACTTTTAAAATAATACTTAAAATGAACCGACGAGAGTACTAAATAACTAGGAACTTGGATTTGGTAACAAAAAAGTAAGGGATTGTATAAATTTAAAAACACTCTCAAAGTTCATTATTTTCTCTCGAAAAATTCTTTATCATTATTCCATATAAGAAAAGAGAAAAACCACATACACCAAAAATAGTAGAAGGCATATGCTCACATGGGATGCGTCTCACGTTAAATCATTTTGTTTATGATATTTAAAAAATATGTGTTATTTTAATATATGTTTATATATTTTGTGATAGTCTAATCATATTTTATAATAATTCTATGTAATTTCACCGTGACACAACAAAAGTGATGGTCGCACAGAAAATATGTTCATGGTAAAAAAAAAGAAATTTGCATCAACCTTTTCAGAGGAGCATTGACATTTGTTAAGAGCATTTTTAATGGTGGGTTGGATGTGGAGGGGATGGTTAAATGGGAAGGGGTTCGGTTGGGAGAGGGGTTGTGGGGAGGGGGATATGGCAACCGAGGGAAGAAGAAAGGGGAGAAAAAAAAAAGGGAAAAAGAGAGAGCGAGAGAGAGAAGGTGGGGCGGCAGATGCCGCCCTCGACCAATAGGAGGTCGCGTGCATTACACGCGCCAGTAAGGAGAGTGAGGCTATTGGGCTCACCTCTGCACCTTGCCTTTTTTTCCTTTTTCCTTTTTTCCGTTCCACATCAGTTTTTTTTTTCATTTTTTTGGTTTTTTTCTTTTTTTTTCTTTTTCCGTTGAGTGTTATATATATATAATTAAGAAACGTAAGAATTTATTATAATAAATAAGTTTTCACATCTATAAAAAAATAAAATCTTATTATTAATCATTTTATTATTGTAGTTTTTTTAATTATTTTGAAGTACTCATAAATATTATTATAATTGAAAAAAATCAAGAATAGATATATAAATAAAATAAAATATCATCTCTTATCCAAAAAAAAAAATTCTTTATCCAAAATCTCCACATTATCCAAAAAATCTAAAAAAATTACAAATACAAATACATTATTACTTTCGAATTGACCAACACAACATTAACGTTTTCTCCGATTTCTTCCACATTAATGGCTCTTCTAACACGTAGTTCTTGTGTGACGATAAGACATCATTGTATTCCTTCATTATAAAAAAAAAGAGTTAGTGATGTATCTAATCTACAACAAAAAATTCAATCATGTCATTATAGAGACAGGAAGTTGTGAATTTTACATCGGTAAGTGATCACAGAGAGTGGTATCTACACAAACTAGTTTGCGGTCATGATCCCTAAAAACTCCAGGCTCAGTAAACAGCTCCTCGTAGCAATTGAACCTCATTTCCATTTCTAGGATCCTCCGACTATCATCTTCAACTGAAGGTGAAAACACGAAACTCCCTTGGAGTACATTTGTTACTTGCATGACAGTTAAACTTCTGTCTCCTTTTTTTGCTCCCCTTTCAACACTTTCTTTCTGGGATCTAGGAAATCAAGAAATCAAGAATTACTCGTTCCATGGGCATGGTCCTGTTAAACTTTTGTAATTTTAAATGATTTGTTGTAATTCTGGCTGAATTGATGTAATAAGTAGTGCTGTTTCAGACGAAAGAGAAGGGGAGAGATAGATTAGAGAAATAAAAAGTTGGTAGGTAGGACAATTGTATTTCATTCCTTAGCCTCCACAAATTATATCTTCCCTATTTATACACATAGGGGGGGACCATTAGCATCAAAAGCCCTAAAAGCAACAACAACAAAATTAAATAATTAAACTAGATAGAAGCACAATTGTTTTAATTAATTATTGTAGCTTGTCAGCCCAAAGGCCCAATAACCTTCATTCCAGGAACGGTCCAGCAACCTAGCCTGCTTCCTTTACCCGTTCAGTTCCAGCCTCAAGACCCGGCGACCCGGCTTGTTCCTCTCTCAAATCGGGCTCATCCCCATTTTTGCCAATCAACCCAAAGATATCTCCTTTAACCCTAATCGAGCCCTCCACCACCGTTCCTTCTTCGATTCCCATAAATCCTTCTCCAATTTCCCCATCGTCGGCGCCATCCGTACTCACAGCCATAACAATACCTCCCCAATTTATAAATCCTTGACCGCAAGGACCAAAAGTCGTGTACTTTTCCCCCATAAATTCCACATCTTCCCATGAGGCCAGATCCAATTTAGGGTTTTCCCATTCCACCAAGATTTGGTCAATCTCTTCTCCTTTCCGAGTAATGGAGCGCTTAACCAAGACCTGGGAGGGCCTAATTCGGAAAATTCCATCGGCGTCCGTTTCCGGTAGCTCTTATAGAGGTGAGATCTCCAGTTTAATTTTCTGTTTAATAGGGACACATGAAACACTGGGTGTATTTTTGACCCCTCTGGTAAGTCCAGGTTATAAGCTACCTTTCCAATTTTTTGAATGACAGTGTAAGGTCCGTAGTAGCGGGAAGCTAGCTTCAGGTTCTTGCGCATGTGTAAGGAGTTTTACTTGTAAGGCTGGAGCTTCAGGTAAACTTGATCCCCTAACTCAAATTTCCTTTCTGTCCGAGTCTTGTCTGCATTAGTTTTCATTCGATTTTGAGCATGCATTAGGTTATCCCTCATGGTCTTCAACATAATCTGCCTCTGCTGAAATAGATCTTTGGCTTCTATATTGCTTGCATCCATATAGGGTCCTGTAGATAGGAGAGGGGGGTGGGCGAGTGGGGTATACCCATATAGGGCCTGAAAAGGGGTCATCTTTAACCATGTATGATAATTGGTGTTATACCAGTGTTCTGCAAGGGATATCCATTTGAACCATTGTCTGGGTGCAGCACTTGTCATGCATCTTAAGTAAGTTTCTAGGCACTGGTTCAGTCTTTCTGTTTGACCATCTGTCTGTGGATGGTAAGCTGTTGATAGATTGAGTCTTACCCCCAACAACTTAAATAGATCTTTCCAAAATGCACTAGTAAAAACCTTGTCCCTATCTGATATGATGCTTACTGGTAATCCATGTAACTTGTAAATGGTGTCTAAAAACAGTTTGGTTATAGACTGTGATGTGTAAAGGTGTGAAAGTGCTATAAAATGCCCATACTTGGTGAGTCTGTCAATGATCACAAGTATCACATCCTTTCATCCTGATTTTGGTAACCCTTCCACAAAATCCATAGAAATGTGTGTCCAAGCCTGCTCAGGAATGGGTAAAGGTTGTAGTAAACCAGGGTGGCCTTCCCTGTCTGGTTTGTTTCTCATACACACATCACATGCTTGCACCATCTTAACAACATCTCTCTGCATCTTAGGCCAGAAGAAAACACCCTTCAATCTCATATAAGTCCCATTAACCCCTGAATGACCCCCATAGGCTGACTCATGCATGATTGACAGTATCTGTTTTTTAATCTTGTCATCATGTCCAACCAACAGCCTACCCTTGTATCTTATGACTCCTCCACTGATTGTGTATTATGGAAAAAAATTAGGGTTTATACTCTTGGCAACTAGTATCTTGTTACATAGTGGGTCCTTGGCATAGGTAGCTATCACCTCCTTCACCCATTCTGGAATTACCAGTGTGATGGCCTCACAGCTATCTCCAGTCTCTTCCCTCCTTGATAGAGCATCTGCAGCTCTGTTCTCTATTCCCTTCCTGTATTGTATCTCATAATCAAGCCCCAAGAGTTTAGTGATCCACCTTTGTTGCATAGGGGACATCACCCTTTGATCCAACAGGTGCTTGAGGGCCTGTTGATCAGTTCTGATTATGAATTTGTGCCCTTGGAGATAGTACCTCCACCTCTGAATGGCCATTAGGACAACAAGAAACTCCCTCTCATACACAGATAAGCTTTGATTCCTAGGGCAAAGTGTTTTTCTCATGTAAGCAATGGGCCTGCCTTGCTACATCAGCACAGCCCCTACTCCATACCCACTAGCATCAGTCTCAAGGATAAAAGGTTGAGTGTAGTCAGGTAATGTGAGGACTGGTGTGGAAATCATGGCTTCCTTCAACTTGTTAAATGCATCCTCGGCTTCTTCTCCCCATTTGAACTGGTTTTTTCTTAGCAAAGTTGTGAGTGGTTTGCAAATAATCCCATATCCCTTAACAAATCTCCTGTAGTAACCTATCAACCCAAAATCCCCTCAGTTGCTTAACAGTAGTAGGCTTAGGCCAATTGACCATACATTCAACCTTATGTGGGTCAGTGGAGACCCCATCCTCAGATATCACATGCCCTAGATATTCAATCTGCTTTTGCCCAAAATGACATTTACTTCTTTTGGCATAAAGAGTGTTCTTCTCAACAGTCTTAGTACCTCTTCCAGGTGCCTTAAATGTGACTCCCACTCCTTGCTGTAAACAAAAATATCATCAAAAAACACAAGGGTATGCTTCCTCAAGCACCCCTTGAAAACCTGGTTCATTAGGGATTGAAATGTTGCAGGTGCATTACACAACCCAAAGGGTATTACCAGAAATTCATAGTGGCCATGATGAGTGTTGAATGCAGTGAGATACCTGTGCTATGGGTCTATTAATATCTGAAAGTACCCTGATCTCAGATCAATCTTAGAGAAGTACCTGGCCCCAGAAAGTTCATCTAGCAGTTCCTCAATAATAGGGATAGGATAATCATGCTTCACTGTCAGTTCATTTAAATACCTGTAATCAACACACATCCTCCAGGTTGTATCCTTTTTCTTCACTAACAGAACTGGAGATGCAAAAGGGCTTTTTTTGTTCTGTATCATTCCCGATTCTAACAATTCATGTACAATCTTCTCTATCTCATCCTTGTGGTTATGGGAAGCCCTGTAGGGGTATTGATGCTTAGGTGTGCTCCCAGGTCTGAGGATTATCTGATGTTCAACCCCCCTGCTGGGGGGTAATCCTTTTAGCTCCTTAAAAACATCCTCATACTTCTCCAGCAAACTTGTTAGTCCCTCATCCTCCTTGAAATCCTTCTTAGTTGTATGTAACACATAGATCTCCTCCACTTGCTCCTAAAGGTCTTCATGTAACATCCTGTAAAGGGAATGCTCAGTGATGAGCTGACAATGAGCTATGTCATTAAGGGCCTTCAATCTGGTTTTCTTTCCATCTAAGTTCATAGTGACTGACATGTCCTTATAATATAATTCAATGTGGGTATTTTCCTTCAGCCAATCACCTCCCAAAATGAGGTCACAGCCTTCATGTTGAAGGAGCCTTAGGGGATACCTAAACATGTAGTTTTGCATCTTCCAGGTGAACCCTTTAGCTTGCTCAGAACTTAATAACCTCTGCCCATTAGACACCTTAACTAGAATAGGTTTGGTGGACCCCAGTTCACATCCCAGTTCTCTAGCAGTTGACTCCTTAATGAGACTCAATGTGCTTCCAGTGTCTATCAACACATGTAACTGCTTATCCCCACAATACCCCACAAATCTCATGGTTGTGGGACTAAGTTCTCCTACAATAGAGTTGAGTGATATTTGTATTTCCTCAACTGGTCCCAGTCCTCCTTCAGGTTCTTCATGGTTATGAACTGAGTCTAAGTAGGTTAATTCCTCTTCTTCAGTCATTATCATGTAGTTAATTCTATTCTTGCACCTGTGTCCAACCACAAACTTCTCATCACAATTATAGCGGAGTCCTTTTTTCCCTTCTTGCAGTCATTTCTGCTGAGGTGAGTAATTTAGGAGGTGGTTTTCCTTGATTGGGAAGAGCCTGTCTGTAAGCATTAGGGGTATTGGATGCAGTGCTTCTCTGATTAGGGTAGGGTGTGGGAATGAAATTTCTGTTAGGGCCCTTGACTCTCTTGGTAATTGCCTCTAGGGTTAGCAATTGCTTCCTTCCCAGATCTATGGTCTGTTGAAGGGTGTTAGGCTCAAACATGTTCACAAAAGCTTGTAGGTTCTCACTTAACCCACTGATGAAGCTTGCTATGAAGTAGTCTTCAGTGTACCCTTTCTGATTTAACATAAGCATGCAGGCTCTCAGCTCTTCAAATTTCTCAACATACTCAGCATATGAACTCCCCTGTTTCAGTTTATTGAATTCTCCAATAATTTTTGCTTCCTTCAGTTCATCAAACTTAGAAGAAGTAATCCCTACAAATTGTTGCCATGTGAGGTCAGTTTCACCTGATTTGAAATTCTGGAACCATTGGGCAGCCCTCCCCTCAAAGTGCATAGTAGCCAGTGTGACCTTTTGTGTTTCTGGGATATTTGGTATCAATCTCAAAATACCCTTTGCATTTAAGGATTCAGGTTCGTGGGTTTGAACCATAAAATTTGGGGAATTCAATTTTAGGTAAGGGACTGAGGATTTGAGGGTTTTGCTGTTCTGTTAATATCCTGCCTCTTGTTGAAGATTGTGTTCTGGATTGTGACCCTTCATGGACATGGTCTGAAAAGGGGAATCCCAGAATGGATTCCTCTTCAGTTGTAGCTTTTCCTTTGCTCATATTAAGAAGTTGCAGCTGCATAGTGGCTAGGGTTTTTGTGAGGTGATCCAGCTTGTCAATAAAACCTGTTCTTAATTCCTGCATCTCTACCCTGATCACATTGACTTGTTCTTGAGTTTCTTGGTCTTTTGCTGCTCTTTTTTGAGTTTCTGTCTGAAAATTAATCTCGAATTTTCTTTGTGTTTCTTGCAGATCCTTCAAGCGCGTGCCTTCTGCCATGGACAAGGAAAGTGGGCTCTGGATACCACTTGTTAAACTTTTGTAATTTTAAATAATTTGTTGTAATTCTGGCTGAATTGGTGTAATAAGTAGTGCTGTTTCAGACGAAAGTGAAGGGGAGAGACAGATTAGAGAAAGAAAAAGTTGGTAGTTAGGACAATTGTATTCCATTTCTTAGCCTCCACAAGTTATATCTTCTCTATTTATACACATAGGGGGGGGGGGACCATTAGCATCAAAAGCCCTAAAAGCAACAACAACAAAATTAAATAATTAAACTAGATAGAAGCCCAATTATTTTAATTAATTATTGTATCTTGTCAGCCCAAAGGCCCAATAACCTTCATTCCAGGACAGGTCCAGCAACCCAGCCTGCTTCCTTTACCCGTTCGGTTCCAGCCTCAAGACCCGGCGACCCGGCTTGTTCCTCTCTCAAATCGGGCCCATCCCCATTTTTGCCAATAAACCCAAAGATACCTCATTTAACCCTAATCGAGCCCTCCACAACCGTTCCTTCTTCGATTCCCATCAATCCTTTTCCAATTTCCCCATCGCCGGCGCCATCCGTACTCACAGCCATAACAGGTCCATGGGGTTCTTTCAGGATTATAGTAATTCTCTCGAATTCTTCCTACATTGGGATGGTTTTCATCAAAGTTAGCCATTAGTTTTTATCTTTTGCACAAAGAAAAAAAGTAATTAGAAATTCTATTTACTTATGTTTGCTTGGTTGTTATCGTAAATGTATATACATATATATAAAGAGAGACGCATGAGTTAAGTGTGGAATTGTGTCCATGTGTTGTCTATTCACTTGAATAGTATCATAACTCGTATTTTGATGAAGAGTGTTATCTTGTCATGTAGATCAATGTCACTGAACACTAACAATGATTGTCCGTCCCAATATCAATGAATGTAGTTGTGCCAACTAGTATTGGCTACATCCAAATTATACAAAATAAGGAGAACAGTGATGGGACATGTCAGTTGGAATCGCACAATATATATTGGATTCTTAATTTAAAAAAACTAAAAAAAAAATTACAATCGCACAACATATGTGCAATTCCTATTTTCGTTGAACAACAGTGCTCCTTTCTTCTTCTTTTTTTTTCTTTTTTTGTGCTTCGCATTTTGAGTGTTATATATATATATATATATAGGGCTGGGTTCCGGTGAGAATGGGTCCGTGGATGAGAAATGAGAATGAATCTTAGCCATTATAACTAATCTAATCTAATGGATTAGATTTAATCAAACAAACTGAAATCCCTAATATATGCAAAAAAACGCAAGCTTTAGAAACCCAAACCCAAACCTACCTTCACGAACGACGAAGAAGCCAGCCAAAACCCAACCCTTCACGAACGACGCAGAAGCCAAAACCCAAACCTCCCTTCACGACGCAGAAGCTAGAACCCATTCACGACGCCAGAAGCCAGAACCCTTTCACGACGCCAAAAGCCAGAACCCATTCACGCGAAACGCCAAGGTTATCGCTCGACCTTCGCAAAAAAAAAAATTCGATCTCCTCCGCGTTTCGATCCATCTCCGTTCTCAATTCATCTCCTACTCAATTCATCAGCTTTGTTCCTTCAATCGAAAAGTAATTTTATCGAGAAGTTCATTCATATTCCTTTAAATCCTGATCGAATTTAGGTTTTGGTCGGAGTAAATAGAGATTGGCGTGACAATCCTATTCGAATTTAGGGTTAGGTTGGAGTATCCTGTTCGATTTTGGAGGTTTCTATTCGATTTTGGTCCCTTATTCAATTTGATTTTTTCTTGGTTCAATTTTGGTTGCACACTGATGGCTTCAATTTTGAACGAATCAGGTAATGTTTTATTTTAAATTAGTGGAGTTGACCTGATTTTTGGATTTTTGATTTTGTATTTTTTTTGAGTTAACTGGGTAAAAATCTGTACATGTCGTCTGATGTGGTTGCTGTCTGATTTGTTTTGTACACAATTCAGTGCCAATTTTTGCACATTAGTGTGTTCCCTTGTGCATGTCCGTGCTGAATGGTGTTTTACACGTGTCGTGAAGTCTTAAAAAAATCTGTGAGTGTTGTTGTCTGATGTGGTTGTTGTGTGATTTGTTTTGTGCACAACTCAGTATCAGTTTGTGCACATTAGTGTGTTCCCTTGTGCACGTCGGTGCTGAATGGTGTTTTGCACATGTCGTGAAGTCTTAAAGAAATCTGTACATATCGT
>BMAC01000099.1:537061-550425 GCA_014905375.1 Phtheirospermum japonicum | reverse complement strand
ACGAGAACCACTCCTACCAAGAAAAAAAAAGGAAAAAAAAAAGTTAAACAAGAAAAGGATAACAAAATTTACTGAAAAAGGCATGTTTAAGGAAAACCTGTTGTAGCTTTGGGATGGCTTGCGATGGCCTCCCTTTCAAGCGTCAACAATGGAGAAATAAAAGTTCCAATAAAAATGGGAGCGAAAATAAACTGCATCACAAAGGTTGAAAGTTAGTTGCACTCAAAAGGCTTATTGTTAGCAAACAAAATTACAACTATAAAAAAATTAACCAAAAATCTTAATTTAGAACATCGATACTACCCAGACTCATCCGTTTAGCATGCTCCAAACCCTATTTAGCACACTAACTAATTATAATTAACATATGTTTCTTTAGCATGCTCCAATACCCTTTTTAGCATTTCAGTTACTTAATACCAGCAAGCTCAATCTTCTTAGCAACTTAAATACATATAATTAGCATAGCAATCAAACCAACACATAAAAGCAATTGATTGGGTCCAAGTTCGACGATTTAGAAAAATAGATACATGAATAAATAAAATTGGATCTTTTGGCAAACCATAATTTTTCGAACTCTAGAGTGAAATAAATCCTTTAAAAAAATACAGCTGCTCATCAATTAACAAAGCACCACCACAATCGAAAGGACGGATCGTAAAATCAAGGTTACCTTTATCACTTGGGGGTTTAGCTTGGCCGCGGTCGTTTCCCATCACCACAGGTGTAGGTGGTGTAGGTGCTGGTTGATGGTTCCTGGGTCGCTGGTTGAGAATTGAGAAATGGCCGAGTTTTCTGGGTCCCTTGATTTGGGGAAGAAATGAGAAATGGCCGAGGTGAAATGTGAAAGTCGGGAAATCAGAAATGGAAATGGTTGCAATTCTTCACCTCGAATTTAGGGGAAATAAGAAATGGTAGATATACCCTTGCATATGATCTCAGATAAGTCAATGAGCGTAAGTAAATTAATTTACCTTATATATTGTCATATAACAAGAGCCGTGAGATCAAATATTATCAACGAAGGAGATTGGTTCTCAGCTCCCACCTAGGGAATGGTTCCCACGAGATCCTACCCCTATATATATGTATATATATATATATATATATATATATATATATATATATGCATAATGTAGAATATAGCCTTTTCAAACTTCGGAGTTCAGAAAAAGGGTATGTCCACATTAAGGGATAGATAACTAAATACGTCAAACATGATTAATATTTTGGTAAAATAGTTCGACCACTTTGATTTTTCTTGTTCTCACAAATGATTTGATAACAAATGAAGTTTATATATATATATAATATATATATATATATATGGTTGGATTCAAATGGAACCATGTCGTTATATGCGAACTTAGGGAACTCATCTTAACCATTAGATTGGATAATCTTAATGGTTGAGAATATGACACGTCAGCAGCCTAATTATGTAAAATATTGCATTAATTTAATTAAAAGGGTATTTTGGACATATATCAAGCAATTCGAAAAAAGCACTGCATTGCTCTTTAGAAAGCACATGGGTAAAGAAAAAAGCACTAATTAATTTAAAACCTGAATATTAAAAGTATCGCATGTAATTAATTTTAGCCACTACATTGCTGTATAAAAAAACACTGTTAAATTACGAGTAAGAATTTTGGAATTTTTACTATATTTTAGTTATTTTATAATAACGTAGCAATGCTTTTCTTAATATTATTACAGCGCTTTTTTTTATTACATTATCAGTGCTTTCTTTTATGATAATCGGCCGGCGCCTGCGCAAAGCCACCACCGTCCAACACCAGGCGAACAACGGACAGCACCATCATAAAAACCAACGCCGAACCACCTATCACAGCTGATCGCCACCGCCAGCGGCCCGACGGTTTCAACACCACCGCCGTCGGTCCAGCCACGATCAATCGGCCCAGCCTGAATTGGTAAAGCCCAGCCACGACAACCTCCAACCATGGCCGCGCCACCCATTCAATCCGCCACCACAGACCACCAACCACTTCAACCAACGCCGAAACCACCATCACAGCTGATCGCCACCCCCATCGGCCCGACGGTTTCAACACCACCGCCGTCCGTCCAGCCACGATCAATCGGCCCGGCCTGAATTGGTAAAGGCCCAGCCACGACAACCTCCAACCATGGCCGCGCCACCCATTCAATCCGCCACCACAGACCACCAACCACTTCACGCCTAACCGAACCATCGGCACCCCAAATCACCAACCGCCGTACACAATCCGGCAAACCCAAAAATCCAAACCCCCAAATCGCCACGACCGAAACCCATCGGCCCCACACCACAACAACCTACTCGGCGAACATGACATGCCATCCACCACCTCGGCCGGTTCCACTCGCCACCTACAAAACCCACGCAGCCGAGTCGCCGCCGCCTTGCCAGTTTCTTCGCCAGGATCCATCCCTTTCTTCATTTTTCTCCCCCAGAACCCGTTTTTCCCCTTTTTTTTTCAAATTCAGAAATCGGCTCAGCACCCACCCCCCCCCCACAATCGCGGACGAGCGCCACC
Organism: Phtheirospermum japonicum; assembly: GCA_014905375.1. NCBI lineage: Eukaryota > Viridiplantae > Streptophyta > Magnoliopsida > Lamiales > Orobanchaceae > Phtheirospermum > Phtheirospermum japonicum. The sequence continues at coordinate 547,879 of BMAC01000099.1, read as the reverse complement.
GTCAAATCGAGCCGCTGTCGCCACGCCGCCGCCTCGCTTTAACCATTTCCTTCTAACGCAGATGCTGAGCCGTCGAGAAACAGGGGACGCCAATTAGCCGACTGGAGATTCCGGCAGAAATCGGGGGAGAGAGAAAAAGGCGGAATGTCTCTGCGGAAGCGCTGCGCCGACTGCCGTGCCATTCGCCGTTGCTGATTTCTGTTTTGGGAGAAAGATGGTGTGTAGTCGGCGCCGATTGGGGGTGGGGGTGGGGGTGGGTGGGGGGAACAGACGGGTTTCTAGGGTTGATTTCTAGGTTTGTGGTCGGGGAAGGAATTTAACCTGATTAGGATGATTTGCAAAATTACGTAAAGGCCCTCCTCCTTCCATATATGTAATTTAAAATATATATATATATACTAGTTTAACACCCGTGTATTACACGTGATTTATAACAACTAAATATAAAAAATATTTGTGAAAATTATGAAATTTTAAATTTAAAATAAAAAATTGAAAGGATGTATATCTCAACCCGTGCCCTGTTCAATTTATTAATTATTAGAATTATTGATTAATATTACATTTTAATGTTCAGATTAAATTCATTAATAATTATATTCGCATATTTATACAAATTCAAAAGATGTCACATTTTCAACCCTTCTCTAATCTATATTAGTTAATTATTATTAACTGATATTATATTTTTGGGGACTTCTACGGTGCTGTGAAGGTACCATTTCTCACTTAATCAGAACCATTAGATCCAAAGTTGGTTATGGAATATCAAGAGATGTAAATGCAGGGGGGTTGGGAGGTATGGTGCCTTCACTGCACCGTAGTCATTTCCTATATTTTTATGTTTAAATTAATTTTGTTAGTAATTATAGTTACATACTTTGAAAAATTCAAAAGGTATCATACTCTCAAGCCTCTCGCATTGTGTCATTGTCTAATAAATATTAATTAATTATTATTATATAATTTTATTTTCTTATATTTAGATTGAGTTCATTACTAACTTCTCGCATTGTGTCATTGTCTAATAAATATTAATTAATTATTATTATATAATTTTATTTTCTTATATTTAGATTGAGTTCATTACTAATATTTAGTTACATACTCTATTATTGCAAACATATCATAATTTATTATACGGAATATTTAGAATTTCAAAATTAAATTATTTCAACTTTATTTTAAATACAATTTATTAATTATTTTCATATATAAGTTTTTCTTTGTAATTAAAATTATTTCATATGTAATCTATCTTTTAATCAAAATAATTAATCTAGATTTTTTTCTACTGATTATATATGATTTATTTATAAAAATAAATTTATTGAATTAGACAAAATATAATTAAAGAAAACTATTAAGTTAGGCTAAATATAATAAAAAGAAAATATTAAATTAGGCAAGATATAGTAAAAGGAAAATATTAAATTATGTATATATTAAGCTCGGATGACACATAAGCAAATGAAACACCAATATTTCTTATTATCCAAACGAAACATATGAAGTAGACACATATATTAGGAGGATTTTGCATTAATATATACTTGTTTAACATCCGTGTATTACACAGAACTTATCAAAAGATAAATATAATATATATTTATGATAATTACTGAATTTTATATCTAAAATAAAAAATTAAAATAATTATTCTCAACCCGTACCTTGTACATGTCTAATCTATTTATTAATTATTACAAATATTAAATAGTTTTAGATTTGATGTTTAAATTAAATTCATTAGATCTTAGTTCCATACTTAAAAAAATTCAAAAACCGTCACACTCTAAACCCGTGTCTAATATCTATTTTATTAGTTATTATTATTATTAAATCATTTTATATATTAATGTTTTGACTAAATTCGTTAATAATTATTAGTTACATACTTTGAGATATTTAAAAAATATCATACTCTCAACCCGTGTTGCATTGTACTGGTGTCTAATCAATGTTTATTAATTATTAGTATATAATTTAATATTTTTATATTTAGATTGAATACATTACTAATATTTAGTTACATATACTTAGATTATTATAAACAACTGATACTTTACCTATATAGAATATTTGAAACTCCAAAAATAAAATTATTTTAAATTATATTATCAATAAAACTTATTTAATTATTTTCATAATAATTTTATATGTATTTTTTTTAATTAAAACAACTAATTTAGATCTTATTTACTAATTATATATGATTTATTTCTATTTTTATATTAGGAGAATCAAAAGAAAGTATTGAATAAGGAAAAATATAATAAAAAAATTTAAATTAGGTAAGATACAATAAAAAGAAAAGTATTAAATTAGATAAATATTAGGTTCGAATGACATATAAACAAACGAAACACCAGAATTTTTTATTTGTCAAACGAAGCATACGAAGCAGACACATAAGTTGGGAAGATTTTGCACCGTACCCGTATCCTTAAAATTTCAAAATATGACGTATCTCCGTACCTATATCGTATCGTACCAGTGTCTCGTACTCGTATTAGTGCTTCATAGCTTATAATATACTCTCTTCATGATATTGATCGTGTCCATATTTTAAATTTATTTGGTCAGATTACACCAGAATAAATTGTCAGGCAGTATTAAAAAAAACAAAACAAAAAAAACCTGGAATTGTTTATCACGATTCATGGGGTAGGGTGACTGTACAAGAAAGCTTATAATGCCCTGGCACCTGGCAGGAAGACTACTTCGGTCCATTGCCTAACATCTCATTCGTGATGGGCAAAAAATTTGGAGATCGAGAAATTAATACATACTCATCTCATTTTTTTGTTAACGATAATAATAGAAATTAGGGTTGATTTTCAAATACACCATAAGAAAATATATTTTTGTTAAATATCTTAAATAGTTATACAACTTATCAATTTAGTCTAACCCAAATATACAATTAAAAGATTATTCATAATAATAATAATTACCATCACCATCAACATACGTTGACAGTCGGTGACAGCCCGACACTGCCGGCGGCAACATTAATTTTCTGGATGAATTTTTTGTTTTTCAAAACTTTTCAAAATTTAAATTAAGAAATTTAACTAAACAAAATAAAAATTTTCTACATCAACTAAGAAATCTTCTACATTTTCGAACATAAAGTAGATATTTTCACCATAAAATAAGAAGTTTTCGGACAGTAAGTAAGAAAGTTTTGCTATGATCAAGTATGATATTTTCTATTTTTGTATTAAATAAAACTGCATAACAATATTTTGCTATCAAATAAAGATTTTTTATTTTGGCAAAAAAAAAAAAAAATTTTTTTATAAGTAAAAAATATATAACAACATCTACACATAAAGTAAAAATTTTTACAAAATATGAATTTTTGGGCATGTAGTAAAAACAAATTGGCAAAAAATATTTAAAAAAAATCTCATCGAAAATTTTCGGGGGACCATAATTTTTTTCCGCAGGCCAAAGATCTCTTGGGCGCGGCATGGGCAGCCACTTTACTGCCAATACTATATTATTATTATTATTATTATTATTATTATTATTATTATGTTGAATGAGATGGATGATAAAATAATTACTCATTTAACTCTCACATTCAAATATCCCCCCAAAAAAGTCTCATTTTGAAATGAGATGAACGAGTTGAGACTTGGTAGTTGAATTTTAACAAGGAGAGCCTCGGGAAATGAAATGAAAAAACATAAACTAAATATATAAATAAAATACTATAATTTGAAATAAAACACCAGGATAAAAAAATAATAGTTTCATAATTATAAAACATATATAGTCAGACATAACTTAAACTGAAATAGTAATAAAAAAATCCTCAAAGAAAAAATTAATAACAATATGAAGTTCTAATTTACTGGAATTTAAAGTGGATTGAATACTTTTTAGTGTTTTTGCAACAATTAACATAAATGTAGAATTTGAAGGTTTATGATTTTGAAAATAAGTATCAATAGACGATATTGTTTTCAATATTAACCAACACTGAAAACAACATCAAACAGTTTCAAAATAATAAACAACAGTTTTAGAAAACAGATGTTCAGAACGAACGATGTTAACAACATTGAAACTAAGATCACACAGAGTTTAAAAACGTGCAGCGGAATAAATATTAAAAATCGAACACAACAATTTAAAATCAGTTCACAAGTAAAAGATACTTGTGAACTTGGGTGTACAAACCCAAAAACTATATTACTTATCTTGTTCACGATCAATACAAAAGATTCAAAGTAATATATGAAAACTACGGTATCAAAAACTATGATACTAAAATACTTGTCGCCTTGAAGGATGATGATCTTCTTTGTTAGTTACGCAACTCCAAAGATCCCGTGATTAAAATCGTGGTTTCAATTCTTGTGCAAAGCTTGTGATGCTCTTTTCATTTAGATTTCGAAAATCTCCTTGATTTGGATCGTTGCCACAAGTCTTTTATTTGCTCGTGTTTTTCGAAGATCTCCTTGATTTGGATCGTTGCCACAAGTCTTTTATTTGCTCGTGTTCTTCTTTGCTTGCGTTGTCTTGCTCTTGCCGCATCCTTCTTAAAAATCGTGTGTCAAGATTATCGAATGTGTCCTCCTCTCTTGGCGTTGTCTTGTCTTAAATAGAAAAGAGTCCTAGAGTCCTAAACTTGGTAGACAAGTTAAACAAATTCTAAACACAATTTAGGAAACTAAAAATCTTAGACACAAACTAGGAAACAAATCTAGAGTCCTAATTATAGTTTCCTAATATATTTTGTGCCCAAGAAAAGCAAACAATTAAATAAGAAATTATTTTCAAGAATAAAATCCTCAACAATATATGTGAAAAATAAAAAAACCATTGTTAATGAGAAAAAATATTTTTTCATTGAAAAAAGATATGAACAAAACCGAAATGTCGAATAACTTTTTCAGTCTTGAATGATAGGCATACCACTAGGTGAGCGACTACTTTGGCTTGAGGATTATTTATTTTCAATTTCAATTTCATATTGCTGTTAAACCAGGTATTTTACGTAAATTAGATGAAAGAAAATTGCATCATTACCGTATAGAGACAACAATTGAGAAAAAACCTTGATTTATATAAAAAAAATGATAAGCAACTGCTACAAGGTCAAAGTTCAATCGCAATAAATTACATTTATTTTATTCTATATCCAACTCTACCACTCTCCTTGATTATTGTCTTCCCTGAAATAGAAATCATCTATTTATGTGTGTGGTGGTATTTTATTTTAAGTTTGAAGGAAAAATGTGAACTACTCTTCAACAAGTCAATTGCTGATTAACCCTCTGAGTGGGTCCCCTTCGTTGCATCATGGTTGAACGATGACCTTGCCTAAACTTGTCCGTATCATGAGATTTTGTCACGACAACCATTAATGACTTCCGATATGAACAAATATATATTCTTGATAAAGATCGTAAAAAAGCAAATAACGTATCAAATATATAGTTTAATTTTCTTTCTCGGGATGTCAAAAATATATAGTTCATTTCATTTATTTAATAATATTTACTCGTTATTTTACTTGGGCGCGGATATACGCACCCCAAAAATTTATTAGTTTACCCCAATTAAATTTTTTATCACAAAAATACCAAAATTACCCCTTTTACTTTAAACACCCCAAAATATAATTCATCTTCTTCAACCTTCATTACCACCCCATGTCGCCGTCACATCTGAATACAAAAGCAGTTCATTTTTTTTCGAATTTTATGCTTAATCTTCTTATTTAATTTAATTTGGTAGAAAATAAAGAAAAGTTGATTGAAAGAACTGAATGAATGCATTCCAACTGCAATATAGATAATTTAATTTGCAAATGAGAGCAGGTAATTATATATTGGAAGTGTGTGCGAAAGCTAATTATAATAAAGTGAGAGTGTTTTTATTTTTTCAAATACTTACCATGAAATAAATGAATGGAAAGACCTCTTTAGATTTTTTTGTGTTGATCAATTTGACATCCTGGACACCCCTCTACGTACCCATTTTTCTGCACTAGGAAGCTCTCCGCATACTCAGTCATTAATTAATTTCACTCCATATCAAACTCAATATCAAAAACACCAATCACTGAATCACTTCCTTTTCTTCTTTTTTTGCCACTTTAATTAATTTATTAGTTTACAGAATAATCATTTATTTCCCTTTTCTTTCATTAACTCAAAACCCAACTCACTGATGCATATTTATTTATTTATTATTATTAAACCAAAAGAGAGAGAAGGAACTCGGCTGTCGAATTGAATTGAATGCAGAATTTGTCGAGTTTTGAAAGCGGAAAAAAAATTTAATTGGGGTAAACTAATAAATTTTTGGGGTGCGTATATCGGATCCTATTATATTTTGGGGTATTTAAAATAAAAAGGATAATCTTGGTATTTTGTGATGAAAAATTTAATTGGGGTAAACTAATAAATTTTTGGGGTGCGTATATCCGCGCCCATTTAACTTTTATAACTCTATTTAATATAAATTATATAACTACTACTCTTCATTAAATAAAGCAAACCAATAAATATAATATATATTGTCATTTCCAATACTCTTTCTTAATCTACATCAAAGTCAAAACTTGTCTATATATTAAATCGGATGGAGTAATAATTTAAGTATGTTTCCTTTAGCAACAAAAGAGATGAGATTTACTCCCATCCCACCGCCTTGATTGTCAACACATAGTTATTTACTCTTGACATATAACCACGTCTGTAGCCTAATAGTTCGACCTATCCAGAAAAATTGTCGGCCTACGACAATGATATGTAAGCTTGTTCATATAGTTCTAATAATGGCTCAAGCCAGAGGTGAACAATTATTTTAATAGTAGTTAATAGATAAAGGTGACTTATCATAGCTGATTTGTACTTTTTTTTATGTATTTTTGTTGTATTTTTTATGTTGCGTTTGCATGTGTTTTGCTTGTATTTACGGGTATTTGGGGTCGTTTTGGCCTATTTTGTTAGTTTTAGGTTTTGTAGTGTTTTCTTTGTTTTTAGTAGTTTTTCTTATATTTTCCCTTTCTTTCATAGATTGAAAATATACAATATTATTATATTTATTATATATCAGCTATATATTCTAATAATATTTTTATTGTATAATTTAGTATTTTTTATCAAATAAAAAAATAAAAAAATATGATTCATCCACTTAATTAAATTAAAATCACATAATTGGCTTTAAGTTCTCAAATAAGGGAGAGATTCTCATTTGAACCATTTCCTACACACACACACACACACACACATATATATAGGTGGGTTCCAGTGATAACTCTCCCTTATTTGAGAACTTGCGAATTAGAGTATTTTTATTGTATAATCCTAGTATTTTTAATCAAATAAGGAATAATACAAAAAATTATATAAGATAGTCTTCTTATTTGAACCTAATCTTGTGTGTGTTGCTTGTTCTTTTAGTTACAACAAAATATATAGTAATATCAATCAACAAAATCATACATAGCACTATGAATGTTAAATTAAACAAAACCTAGAAAACTAAACAAACAACCACTTATTTCATGAACCAAAAAATGCCAAATGTTGCTCAAAAGAACAACACAATATACGTGTCAAACAGTGGCCTAATCAAAATTAGTATTATACCCGTGCGTTGCACGGTAATTTTTTATTTTATTTTATCTAAAATAAAAATAATTATTTTAAATATATTAAAATATTTAAATAAGTAATTGTATATATGTATGCTTAAGTTATATATATACGTGTTTGTGTTTGTGTATTTCGATAAGAACTCACACCAGAGATGGTTTTACCATAACCGCTCCCTATATATAAATCATCTAAATATTAATTAAAGATTGAATAGTATTCAAAATGATATAACCTTCATAAAAGGATTTTTATTATACAAAATGTACTTTACAAATTATGAAAAATTTCCTTATACACAACATTTATAGTTTTGTTACTATGTTTATTCTCATCATCGTCGATCAATATTTTTAAACCCTTGCGATTGTTCACCCTTGATATAGCAACGTATAACTGACCATGATTAAAAACTGACTTCTTCAGGAAAAGTCCAACATGAGAGAGAGAGAAGAGAGAGAGAGAGAGAGAGAGAGGAGAGAGAGAGAGAGAGAGAGAGAGAGAGAGAGAGAGAGAAATATTGTACTTGGATTTTGTTGATCATCATAGCATATGACACAATCAGAGGAATTTTTCATCATTGGGACTTAAAAGGCAACCTCGAATTGGATGGTGTGACAGTCATTATAGGGATTACCAACAATTCACCTGCATTGCTTCCTTGATAACTTGATAAATATTAGACTATACAGTATGATCGTCAAGTCAACAACCAATATTACATAACACAAGGGAATGATTGATATTTCTCAACAACATGAGTGAAATTCTAATTTTTAGTTTTAACGCATAGTTCGGGATCCATAACATTTAATGGTATTTAGAAACTCTGATGAGTAGACGTCCTACAATATGTCAATGTTTGAATCAGATTTGTATGTATTATCAGACCTAAGATATACTTTACATTCTCCATCATTTTATGACATCATATATTTATTAATCAAATCGATGACATCAACTGTGGGGAAAGAATAACACAATCCTCAAAATAAGTGAAATTCAGTAGTTTTTCCAAATTGTGGATATGTGCTCGCCACAATTGACGGAGCATGGTCAACATCATCTTTCAATAATAGATAATTTGGATTTCAATTTGAACGATACCATCATTTGGTCCTCCAACTATTATATCTCCTATACTATTTATCGAGTTGAAAATATTCTTTAACTTGACAATTGGGATCTGAATTGTGACTTTGCAGCACCACATTCTTGGTCTACTTCAAAACTATATAATGAGTTCATAAATGCGAAAATTTGATCACTATGTGAACTATGTCTGGTCTAGTGTCTTTTGGAACAACCGGTAAAATTTGATAAAAATTTTCACTAAGAATTATTATTTTATTACCAAATGAAAGCTGCGTATTATAATTATTTTGCGATCTCATCACGTCTTTCAATGTTTTGTCCAAAGTTTCAAAATAATGTCTATGCATCATTGGAGTTTCGTCTCAAATAATGACATGTTCATCATTCATTAATTTTGCAAGTGGAGTACCAGTAATGATCAAAATCTTGGTGAATATTAAAAGTAAACCTAAATCTGGAATGTCCAGTTCTTCCTTTTGAAATAAGAAGAGAAGTTATGTCGTTAGATATTACATTAAGAACAATTTTACTATTAGATTTAACAGTTGTAGAAAACATCATCTGTATCTATAGATGAGAAATACACCACCTTTGGTTAAATGTACTGCATCCACGACTTTATCAATTTTGGCGGAATATAGTAAATTCGTATTAATGAAAACAAATCTAACTTCCTAGGTGTCCATTCTTTTATTTTTTTTAGTACTAAAAAAGTTCTTAGAAAATTCAACATAAGGCAACTCCGTGCTTCCCGATTTTTCTTACTTGCCTCGAATTACGTTTCATTGTGTTCACTGATCATTATCATTATACAAAACATTATACTCTTCTGGAAGATGAAAACTTAAACACATGATAGTTGGAGTTTTATATTGAATTTCATAAACTAATATTCTTCACGTCGCTTCCCATGGAGAAATGTAATGATAATTATAATACATGTTGATCTCATCAATCTTTTTATCCTCTACATCCCCACATTTGTTCTAATAGAATGTTATAGTGAACCTATAGTTACATTTATTGACATATTTGAATAAATACTTGATAGATCTAAATTAGTTACACTTCTTAATATTTAAATGAGCTACACAATTCAGTAATAAATAAAAATTATGGGAAACGACCCTCTGAAGAACCGCTAGTAAATGTCGGGGGAAAGACAACATGAGTACCAACACTTGAGCCATCTGTTTCACCTCGTAACACTACATCAACAATCCCACTGTACTCCTCACCTCATATTTCTTTTGATGAATTCTGACGTGCCACAATTTTGAAGATTTAATAATCGTATATGCATCAATTATAAATTGTTGTGGGAGTCGTTGACTATATAAATTAGTGAGTACCTTCGTGTCTCTTTCATGCAATCGGTGAGAAAAGAACTCCATCTGGTTCATATATTGTTTACCCTTACCTTTAGGTTTTCGAGGTCCAGAAAAAGATATATCTTCCATTTGGTTGTCTTCACCAAATGGAAATAGTAATGGATAATGTAGAGCAACGTACGAAGGATGCAACTCGTTGATACGTTTCAAATTATCAGATCTCTATTCTACTGCAATTCTCTTGCTACCACTTTGTGGATCAATATCACCAACAACTAACAAATAATTAGTTGATCTTTTTACGAATCTATTATAGTGAATGCCACATTGTTCATTCCACTCGATGCTGGTTTTGCAATTGTATTGTTTTGCATGATTACTGAAATAGTAACAAAATACATTATTTTAAGAAATCAATTCAAATCAAAAGTATTGAATCGTAGTAGTATTTGATAAATAACATGATGATAGCCAATAAAATAAATACTTCATTGTATTTCATTGTGCAATCTTGTATATTTTAATTAAAAAAGTGGTAAAATTATTTTTGAGAAAAAGTGACGAATTTGATATTGTTGGGCTCACAATTAAAAAGAAAATAACACACACACACACACACACACACACATATATATATATATATATATATATATATATATATATATATATATATATTAATGATCTTATTAATTATTTTTTAAATTAATTAGGGTATTCATCCTATTTATGTTAAGAAAACTTCTACATAATTAAAAAAGATAAAT
>BMAC01000099.1:463987-527016 GCA_014905375.1 Phtheirospermum japonicum | reverse complement strand
ATATATAGATAACTTAAAAGCAATTATGACAAGATCTTAAAAAAAAAACTCTTAAGCTAATTGAGGTTTGCAAGTCCTTTTACGAACATTAATAATACATATTTGAAAGAAACATTAATAAAAAGCTCTTGCTTAAACTGGATTTCGTCAAACTCCAATTTGAGTAAAAATCTTCATTTGTTCATCAATCTTAAATGTTAATACTAAAACATAATATTAAATTTGTTAATGTTCACTAACTATGACTTAACCTTGTAAATTAAAATGAGAATATTTATATCAACTTATCAATCCAAATTCGAGACTAACATGATAAATATTTATAACATCGTACATGTACTGCGTAACACAATAACCAAATTCAAAAGATCCAAGTTGCTTCCGACACTTGAAAATAAAAAATGTTAGAAATAATAAAAACTAATTGTAAAGTACAAATTATATTAATTGAGCTATGATACACATTAAATCTATATTAATTAAAATTCATATTAGCTTCACTCATAAAAATATTATACCTTTACTGTTCTCCCCATTGACGAAGAAATACTAACACTAGTGCAGAAACTGCATATCCAGAAGGGTAATTCTGCCTATGCAAAACGCCTTTCTGTACCTTCTGTAGTGACATAGTTCTGGATTGGCAGACTTTCCAGAACGCCTTTTTTTACCCTTCTGGATTGGCAGACTTTCCAGAACGCCTTTTTTTACCCTTCTGGATTGGCAGACTTTCTAGAAGGGTAAAAAAAAGGCGTTCTAGAAAAGACAATTTTTGATCTAGACTGGTACCATTCCATGTTGATCCGCCACTTTCCAGAACGGTTTTTAAAAAACACGTTCTAGAAAGTGTAACTTACCAGAACGGTATTTCCAAATATCGTTCTGGAAAGTATGATTTACCAGAACGGTATTTCCAAATATCGTTCTGGAAAGTCATACTTTCTAGAACGGTATTTGAAAATACTGTTCTTGAAAGTCATACCTTCCAGAACGGTATTTGGATACCGTTCTGGTAAGTATGATTTACCAGAACGGTATTTCTAAATACCGTTGTAGAAGGTATGATATACCAGAACGGTTTTTCAAAATACCGTTCTGGTAAGTTATACTTCCTGAAGGGTATTTGAAAATACTCTTCTTGAAAGTATGACTTACCAGATCGTTATTTTGAAATACCGTTCTGGAAAAGTATAACTTACCAGAACGTATTTTTGAAAAATCGATCTGGAAAATACTTTCCAGAACAGTAAAATTTTGCATTTTAGAACATTCTAAATTGTTGAAAATACGCTTTCATCAAATGTAAAACATAAAAAATAAAATACAATAACACCAAATCCTCATTGAAATCGTAATATTTATTAAATAAATAATTATTGATTTTACATCATCTAAGTTGTTGGTCCTCTATAATACATGGTTTATGAAACTTGTAATTAACACTAAAAATAAATAAATAATAAACACTCGGCAAGCTCAATAATTCTAATCTAAAAGGTATGATTATATCTCCAACCTGCTTGAGGACTTGAGCCGGTTTAGGAACTCCTTGAACTTGAGATTCCTCATGTTTTCAAAAGTGAAAACGTAGACCGAATCGTACTTCTAGAAGTCAATATCCTGGAAATCATGGATACCAAGCCGATCCAATCCAGATTTGCAGAATTTCACAAACATGGAGTATCTATCAACAGAGCTAGACTCTTCATATGAATATTTTGGGCATGAAAATTGCTCATTATTCTTAGCCCCAGTTGAACCTAAAAAAACCACCAGAAAAGTAGAACAAAACAATCAATAAGACATGTTAAGATATCTTCTGGGATTCGAAATTGCACTACATGAGCAGGCGCCCGTCATGGTTCCACCTGGAAACCTTTTTTTTCTTTTTTTTCAATTAATGTTCGCACTAAGAGTGTGTTCTAGAGCATTTAAATCAGTGAATCAGTTTTCAGAAATTATGAAAGATAGGAACCAGTTTCTTTTTTTTTTTAATTGGGGAAAAAATGGGTTTTACGTCTATGAGGCTATCAGCCATAAGACATAGCATGTTCACATGCTCTGACGGCTCAATTAGTTTTTTTAACAGACTGGGACTATAATTGCATAATAGAGTTCTTATGGGGCCTTTAATGCTTTAAAAATAGGACCAAAATTGCATTTATGGGACTGCTTCTGCAACGACCTCGATTCTGTGGGACTATAAGTGCAACTTTCTCATAAGAATTGATCGCCCTTTCTAGGTCCACATAGAGGGCAAGATGATATCCATTGATAGCTAAAACTCAAACATATAGCAGGGTGGAGTATCTCTAGTGAATCCAGTTTCTAATTCAAAAAATATACTTTGCTGCATATGTAATCTACAAACTGAACAAGAGAATTAACGAAGAGGATGGGCACCGTGGATAGAGGAGATTGTGTGAATTCTTCATAGTCAAAATCACGAAATTGCTGTTCCGTCAACATTGCAATTCTCTACAGGCTTCACACTGTAATGACCTCCCTCTGATTTTGACCTACAAAATGTGAAACAAATTCAGGACAATCAAAGATATTTACTGGTGTATAAATCAAAAAAGAATTAAACCATTGTTTGTAATACATATGCGCTCCTCATCACTCCGTATCACCATGCTTATTTTCAAATGTAAGTAAACAATACATCATTCTTAATCAGTGAAAAATTAAAAATCAAGTTTCTATATTGTATGATATATTCTGAAGAGACAACTAACCTGTTTCTTATCAAAATGCTTTGGTGGTTTATAGTGCATAACGATATCACATGAACCAATAAAACAGGAATAAGACATAATAATAATCTTACAACACGTAATCTAGCAGAAAGTGCATCCAACAGAAGCATTCTTCCTGAGAGTGGTTCCCCAACTTCAGCTGCAACTTTAATAGCTTCTAGGGCTTGGAGACACCCAATAATGCCGGGAACTGTAGTTCAAATGCATAAATGAAAACACAAAGACGAAATGGAGCCAACTTCAACCTGCTCAAAACTACCCTAATTAGCCTTTGAACAAATTTCATATTTTTCAGTTGTGGCTCCTCTAGCATGCAAGAGGTTAACAGCCTATTAAATCTGAACAACATTGCTTTTGTAACATAAACCACAATACACCTTATTTTAGCCAAAATTGGAAGTTGGGCAAGAGACGTTTATTCACCACATATATAATTTATATTTTTGAAATGATTATTAAACCATTAGTAAAAGTGATACATGCTCTATATACCTACTCCAAGAACTCCACTGTTAGAGCATCTCTGACATGCTGTTGTAGGTGGTGGAGTTGGAAATAGGCATCGATAGCACGGGCCCCCATTATAATTGTAAACAGTGAGCCGCAGAAGCTAAACATAATGGATAATAATATATCTAATCAACAAAAGTATTGATTTACATTGAAGCACACTATAGATAATGTGTTGCCCCTTTAGCATACCTGTCCCTCCAGTCCGAGTGCAGCTCCAGAAATTAGAGGCTACAGACATAAAAAAGGTGAATGGTAAGTAAAAAGGAAGTTTACACACAAATAAATGAAGTTGGGAAACTCCAATATTCGGCCAGTCAAGAAAATAAAATTCATTTATTTTATTTTTTATTTGTAAAATTAATTCAATAGAAAAAAGATATATCAAATAGCTTATTTAAGCATAATCCAAATAAAGTCTTACATATATAAAATGTAGAAGCAAGCGTTCGCAATGGCCCTAATGGAAAACTATTAGAATTTAGCTAAAACATCTTATTAAGTTCATATCAAAATCAATAATATAGACTACTTGACACTCATCAACTTCACAAGATTTCTAATTTCACGATCCAAAAAAAATATTTCTTTCACATGGCTATATATTACCCATGATGTAAATCATTAATAAATAAATAAATAAATATACCACTAAAGAACTGTGGGAACTTCATAGGAAGAATCACAGCCTCCTGCAGCGCCTGCTTCGCACTCTCCAATCCGGCTGCATCGTTCCATTTAACGTTGGGCTTTTCCCTAACAATGGCTGAATTCAAACCGGCCCGAAGCTTCTCCTTATTGCAATATAATTTAAACATTAAAAGAAAAAAAAATCTTTAAATCCTATTCATATATATATATATATATATATATATAATAATAAAAAATCCAGGCTTTTATATAAGAAGGAACTATAACAACAACAAGAATTGATTTATTATGTTACTTCATAGAGGAAAATCAATTTATCGAATTTATTATGTTACTTACCTGTTGATACTTCAGTTCCAAAGCATTAATTTGGTTAGTAAAACCTAATCCAGTATCATCATCCACTCTTTGAACCAAAAAAAAAAAAAAAAGCAGCAGCATTATATAAATATACTACCAAAGGCTAAAGCCACGGGGACAATCGTATTATACTTTATTAATTTGAACTAGGAAGGTCAATTAAAAAAGATGAGTATTTAGAGTCATAATTCCAGTTCAAATCTCTATTGGCATAGAAACGAAAGTATACATAGGTGGGGGTAAAATACATGTACGTACCCCTTTGCTTTATACACCCACCTTTTTTGGACTAAAATGACTTGTGTTCAAAAGTCATTTGTACCCTTATTTAGCTATTTTTATTCCTAAATAAGCCTTCACTTCTTATTTTTAACTGTACTCGTTTAATTAACAACAGCAACTCCATTTTTATTAAAAAAAAAAATCTTGCTTCCCTCAAATACAACATACAAATCATAAATTATTTAGTTCTCGGAGCAATATTATCATGAAGAAATTATGAAATATATATCTCAGTACTGATAAACCAGTATCATGGATTTCAAATCCAGCTTCACCAATCTCAGTTTCATATATTGTGATATTTACTAAAAGCACAACAGAAATATTTCACAAAAATCTTTATCCAAATTAAAGTTCGTCTTACCATTACATGTTAATGTTCAAACGACTCCAAGTCTCCAAACCGAGTAAGACACCGGAGACTAAAAATTAAACAAAATAAGCTCTCTTAACATCACATTCATACTAAAAGCACCGCGAAAAATGGCTAATCAAGCCGTATACCTATTTTTGCAGCCTACTCTTTTTTCCTGCCTTTCCATGTTTCCTTGACTTGTTCTTCCACTTGTCCACCCCAGCTGGTCGGTTTACTTCTTCAATCTCTCGAACCTTACGTTTCCTGCATTATAAAATTGTGTAAGAAAAAGCAAACTAGCAGCACAAAAAAAAAAAGTTAGGGTTAGTTATCATGGCCACGAAATTTCCAAATGACACAGCCACTCACCACATCCCAGTAGAAAACTTGCCGGTCGCCTCCACACGAAGATAGCTTCAAATTATCCCTACCAAAACCCCAAATTAAGAGTAAAGTTACATAGTGAAACAGAATAACAGATACAAAAAGATTTTTCTAATTTTTCAAAAAATTGCAATCGGGTTTTACAAAACAAACCTCAAAACCCTAAAAGTTGTACCAATATACCCCCTCCAAAAAATCAACATCACCGCCGCCCAGCACCTCACGGCCTCCGCAGCCATTGCCGGTCGGCTCTGTCGATGCTCTCAACCTCTGCGCAGAACCCTCCCAGACCGGTCGCCTTCCTCAAACCAAAAAGGAGACACGAAGGTGGAGGGCAGAAATATAGCGAGCGAATGGCCTGAAACCTGATGGCCGCCGCGTCGCTTTCCTCTCCGGCAGAGTACCAGTTTTGTGTCGAGAAGAAGAAGAAGAGGACCCTAGATGTCGTTGCGATGAGGAGTCACCGGCCCAATGCGATGAACGACTTTTCTCAGGTGCGAAGAAGGCACCATGGCTGTAGAAATCCGTCTTCAGCCAGCCCATCTCCGCCAGTCGATTCACCGGAATCCTCCAACCTCCGCCCAAAATTCACGCCGGCCAAAATCAGACATGCGCAAGAAGAGGCGCCGCTGCTGCAAAGGCCATGGATATCCTGAATGCTCCACTTCTCATCGTCGTCTGGTGCACTATGACAGGGAAGGGGATGGAGTGAGGCGGCGAGCGCAAGACCTTGAACCCGATAGCCGCCGCCAGCCTCATATTCTGGTGATTATTTGGTGTTTTGGTCAAGAGTTTGCAATTTACATTGGGGAAGAACCGAAGAAGCCCTAAAATTGATTTACATAAATATTTCATTTCATTTGGTGTTTTGGTCAAGAGTTTGCTCGCTGAAATTGTAAAATATTTCAAATTGGTAAATAAAATTCAGATCGATATTATTAAAAATACCGTTCTGGATTTTATTTTTTAAAAAAGACATTCAAAAACGATTTTTTAATACCCTTCTGGATTGAATAACAATACAGAACGATAATTATAATACCGTTCTGTTTCGGCAATATTTAGGGAACGGTATTCAAGAACGGTTTTTTAATACCCTTCTGGATTGAATAACATTCCAGAACGGTAATTATAATACCGTTCTGTTTTGGCAATATTTAGAGAACAGTATTTCAAATACCGTTCTGTATCATAAACTTTCGAGAAGGGTATTTTTTTACAGTTCTGTATCGGCGAATACATCCAGAAGGGTTTTAAATATACTGTTTTGGAAAGTAAAAATATGGGCGACAAATTTTTTTTATTTACGCGGCATTAAATTGACCAAGACATTTGAGAACGGTTTTATAAATGCCATTCTTGATTGGCTTCCAATCCAGAACGGTATTTTAAATAACGTTCTGGAATACACACTTTCCAGAACGTTATTTAAATACCGTTCTGGACTGACTCATAATCCAGAACGGTTTTTTAAAAACTGTTCTGGAATGTATACATTCCAGAACGGTATTTGAATACCGTTCTGGAAAATTGTCAATCCAGAACGGTAATTTCAAGGACTGTTCTGGAAAGTCTAATTCAGAACAGTATTTTAAATACCCTTCTAGATGTACCAGGATGTTCTGTTCTAAAATGCAGTTTCTGCACTAGTGTAAAGCCCTACATAAAGTTTATATTAGACGCTAATTCATAGAAGTAAATATGCTAAATACTAATACACATTATCAATAGCTATAAAAAGAGGTTAAAGTCCCTAAAATACTTGCAAAGTCAAATTCTTGATAATCTCGGGTGAAAACTGGTCAAAAGCATTGCTCTTTCTTAGTTGGCATATAACAACCTAACATAGTGTGGGTATATTACAATGGGGTGATTATTTTTCCCCCCAAAATTATTGTGTTTTTCACAATTTACCATACAAACTATTATTTGTGACAAACCGCCATATAAATTATGGTTCTTCTATAGAACCAGATAGGGCTCCATTATGGAGCCCTATAAATGACATGACATTCATCTGAGCCCTTAATCATTTTTCTCTTTTTATTTTTCCTTTCTTTTTTTATAAATGCACAGTGGGTGAATGCCATGTGTTATATAGGGCTCCGTAATGGAGCCCTATCTGGTTCTATAGAAAAATTCTATAAACTATGTGCGATTTGCAGTTTGCCCCATGGACCGGGATGTTTATGGTTTTGTAATCAAAATCGAATTACGTGGCACAATCAGTTGCACCACGTCATTTGATTTTGATCACAAACCACAAAGAAAATCTGGTTTAGGGGACAAATTGCAAATCGCGCATAGTTGTTTGACGATTTGTCAGAAATAATAGTTTGTATGGTAAATTGTGAAAAATGCACTAAAAACTAATTATCCCTATTACAATTATCGTTCAATTCAATGTCACCTATAACAAGGAAAAACAACTCTATGTGAGATTTGAAAATAATGTGACACAATTAACTCAAAGAAACAAATATGTAATTAACAAATCATATGATTTGCGAGTGGGGAAAAAAATAATTACAGTTATAAACTAGATAAGATAAATTAATGGGGGGACATTTTGTTTTTAAGTCGAATGATAAAAATCTGAAACTACAAGCAGCCTTTTTCCAAGATTGTCAGGTAGGAAATGTTTATACACTCACCTATGATGCACGGACACTTCAAAATATGACATTTTGTTGTGTCGTGTCCCCCTATGTCGTGTCCTGTTTTACGTTATAATTTGCGTGTCATAAGCGTGTTCGCGTGTCGTGTCTCGTGTCCATATTCCGGTGTCGGTGCAACCTAGACACTCACAGATACTGCTTCACAAAATCAATGTATGTTATATCTGAATTGACGAGTTGGATGAAACATTTATCGAGTGTATAAATTGATCGAATTCTAAAGAAAAACGCAGAACTATGAATAAATATTACGAGAACAAAACCAGGAACTAATACAACTATTTTATCTTAATAACAAAAAATCTCTTTCTCTCTTAAAAAAAAAATAAAAATAAAAAATATTTTTTTCTCATAAAATGGGTTGCTCACAAAAAGAAAGAGAAAAACTAAATAGCTTGATAAGAATTTTATTTTCTACCGATTTTAATTATTTTAGTTTCATTTGTCTTTCTCGACACTGAGTTTGTTAGGTGTTAAGTAGATTAGTTTTATCAATTAATATAATTAGAGTCCTTTATTTAAAAAGTCTATTTTCATATTTATCCACTTAATATCTTAATATCGCAAAATGTTTATCAGAACTTTGTTTTGACAAAAGGTTATACATTTGTGTATATATATCCAAGACTGATGAAGGGAAAGTGATCGATAGTTTTATCAATTAATATAATTAGAGTAATTTGCTTTACAAAGTCTATTTTCATATTTATCTATTTCATATCTTAATATCTCAAGATGTTTATCAGAACTTTGTTTTGACAAATTAAGACTCTATCAAGGAAGGATATACATTTGTGTATATATATCACAAGACCGATGAAGGGAGTGATCGATAGTGAGAGTGTGAGAAAAATATAAAGATATCAAGAAGGAAGAATTTGTTGTTCCTTGAGCGTGTGTTCTTCAAGATTGTGTTCGATAAAACTTGAAGGTTTCACGGACGACCCAAATGCTGATTAGAACAATTTTCTCAATCAGAAGTTTTTCATATATTACTAGATGCTTTTTCGTTACGATTGTTTGTAAAACGAATTTATCATTATTTCTAGTAATATTTTTTTCTGAGTTGAGGTCGCGATCTATGACTTTTTAACTCCTAGGCAAATATTATTTACAAGTGTCTTTATTGTGTATTTTTAAAATACTTAAATGTTAGTACCAGTGTTCCATCATCACTACTAACATTTCGATTTAATTTATCTTTATGATAGTATCTAAAACATTCAAAACTTTCAATTGGTATCAGAGCCATCACTTGACCGTATTAAGTGATTATCCTCTATTTTCTTTTGAAGGAAAGCTATGGATATTATAATGAATGCTGCAATCTGGCCACCAATGCTGGATGGGACCAACTATGCGACTTGGAAAGTGAGAATGCGTGCATACATCAAAACTATGGATGAAAGATCGTGACGTGCGATCTTGTTTGCTGGGAGGCTCCCAAGCTGGAAGATCTGGATGGGGACATCATTTTAAAAAATGATATCGACTGGATGGCTGATGAACTTGCTACTTCCAATGCAAACACCAAAGCTTTAAATGCCCTTTACTTCTTTATGGATGTCTCTTTATTCAAAATCATCTCAAACCTTCAGACTGCAAAAGAAGCGTAGGATGCATTACAACTTTTTGTGAAGGTTCCAAAGGATTTCAACAAACAAAATTGGGAATGCTTGCAACTTAATTTGAAGTTCGAGAATGTAGGAAAAGGAGACCATTGCCGGAGATAGTGACAAACTACGTAAAATTACAACTGAATGTCAATCATTAAGTGCATCCATCTCTAACGAAAGGCTTGTGAGTAAATTCATACATTTTGTAACTGAAAAGTTCAGCATGAAGATAATAACCATCGAAAAAGCCAAAGACACTTCTATCATGAGCTTTGATGATCTTGTTGGATCTCTGAAAACATATGAGATGGAACTTAATATCAAACAACTAAAAGGTAGAAGTATTGCTCTAATCTCTACTCCTACTGTTGAAGATGAAGAGTCTGATCTTGCAACCCTTACGCATGAAGTTGAGACTGCCGAGTTGGATGATGATGGAATTGCACTTATCACAAGAAAATTCAGTGATTTTCCAAAGAATTTGAGGAATCCATTCAACCAATATGGAAAACCCTCCTCAGAACCTTTTACTCCAAGAACAATTGGTCAATCCACTCAAGCAAATGGGTCTCAAAAGAGGGATGTGACTCCCACAAGTGAAACCCCAAAGACTGAAATCAGAATAACACTAAGGACATGGATCCCGCATGTAGAGGGTTTGGCCATTATAAACATGAGTATGCCAAAATCAATCACAAGAGAAATCTAATTACCATGAGTGATGGAGAAGAGACGATGAGGCAACAGGAACTGAAGAAGTTGTTGTCATGAATGCCTGTGTTGTCTAGGATGACACTGAAAATGTTATCTTCCATTATTGAAGACACTAATGACTTGCTTCTTATGAATAACTTTATAATAATTGGTCCAAACTGGTTCAAAAAGTAAAGATTCTTACAAAGGAGAATAAAAGATTGGCGCGCATGGATAAAGAACAACAAATAGTTGTTTTACATTTACAAGCTATTATGATTGAACGTGTGATCCAAACTTTTGTGCACCCCATTTTTAATAAATTAATTTAAAATCACGTTAGTTTGCTCGCAAGAGTACGAGGTAACTGTAGGGTGATCAGTTTGACTCGAGTCGTATCTCTCGAGAAAACAACTGTTCGGTCTTTCAGATATTTTCCTTAATTTACGAATTAAAGTAAAATACATGTACAATTGGGGTTTTGAAAGATATTGAGTTGATCATTATAAACTAAAGCAATAATTAAACTAAGGCTAATTAAACTAATTATTCTAACTAGATTATCAACTACGAGCAATAATTATACTATCAATAATACGCAACCATAAATTAAACCTAATTAACGAATCGAAGGTCATAAACATAAGAAATTACCACTAAGCAATGAATCATAAGAATCTAAGAACGAATAACTAAGCATGAATCAATCGCATAAGTAAACTAAAGTAATCCAATATCCAATATCAAGCATAAAATGAATAAGCTAATTAAACTAGTTCTAGCATTAACTAATAAATTAACTATTAAATTAACTAAGAGTTTAGAAAACTTATTGTAACTACTAAAAGCAGTAAAGAGCTCCAGCTATTCCAGAGTTTGAACGTTGATCTTGGGCGAAGATTGAATCCCGAACTCGAATTCGATGTTTTGGACGCGTTGTTCTTCGATCCTTGATCTCTGTCTTCAAATCTCGTTATGATATGTGGGATTATTGTTATTGTAAGCTATGGAACCCTAGGTGGTCGTGTATTATGTGTCTCTGGTGTCTCTCCTCTCAAAAATCCGAAATATAGATGGTTTATATAGATATTGCAAGTCTTGGCGCACAAGAGACCCTAAAATCCGAATTCTGGGCCGTCGCGTCAATGGTGCATCGATGGAGCATCGACTGACGTGCGCTGGTACTCGGCGTCGATGCTGCCTAGGTGTGCGCGTTGGCTCGGCAGGTGCGTCGACTGACGCGGTCATGGATTGACACTTCAGAAAGTTGCGTCGACGCTGCGTCGACTGACGCGCCTTCGGTCGACGCTTCAGAATGTTGCGTCGACGTTGCGTCGACTGACGCCCCTTCGGTCGACGCTTCAGAATGTAGCGTCGGCAGTGCGTCGGCCTTGCATCGACTGACACGGATCATGGCTCGCGTCGACAGAGCGTCGACGCTCGTGTTAGTCGACGCGACAGAGCGTCTCTCTGTCTCTTGATCTTTTGCTACTCGTTTCGCCGAAAAGCTCGTTCTCCTATTCTTGAACATCGAACTTCGTTTATTACGCGCTGAACTCTTCCGGTTACTTAGCTGTAAGGTGAAAACAATGAAATATCACCTATTTGCATCAATTACGATTAAAATACGGTAAAATAAGTCAGAACTATAAAAATACAGAATTATGCTTAAATCGTCCAACTTATACCAAAAACAAATAGAAAAATGTACTAAAATACTAATAAAAATAAGGACAAATCTACTCTAATCAACGTGAAGAAGAGCTAGATAGATCAAGTTCAGAACTCTCTACGTCACTTATAACTCTAAAGAAACTTAACTCAAGAATGGCAAAACTTGATGAGGTCCTGCCAACTGGATCCATGCTAAAAAATGGCATAACCTTTAAGGCTCCTGTTTTTGTCAGAGAAGGCGACAAGTCTTTAGAAGGATTTGTAACTGTCAAGAGATCTGAATGTTAAAAATGTAGTTATGTGTGTCATCATTGCTCAGAACCTGGATGCATCAGACCTTTCTGCAAAAAACCTAACTCGAAAAGGAATCTTGTCTTTAAAGACTAGGTAATTCCAGTGAACTCCTGCACTAGCACGAGGACTAACACTGCTCATAGATCTAAAATGATGTTGGTAAGAAAGGCTGAGACTCGGTTTAATATGATTTACATCTCACTCAAAGGTTCATGGTACTTCGATAGTGGGTGCTCTCTCACATGACAGGATCTGTCTAATATTTGACTGACATTATAAAATACAATGGTGGTAAAGTTAATACGGTGGTGGTGCACATGGACAGATTGTTAGGAAAGGTACATTGAATGTTGAAGGACTACCCAGGCTTTAAAAGGTGTTGCCTATGGAATGGTTAGCTGCTAATCTCAATAGCATCAGTCAGCTATGTGATGATGATCTTCGTGTGAGATTCAGTGGAGATTCATGTGAGATCCTTGATAACTCTGATTAATGCATTCTTATTGGCACAAGGATAATGAAAAAATGCTACAAAGTGAACAACAAGATCTTGTGTCAAAGCATACAACCTTAAGAGCCCGAGTTGTGGCACTAATAGATGGACCATGTTAACTACAAAATTATGGGGAAACTAGTTAAGTCTGATGCTGTATGAGGCCTTCCAAAACTAGATATCAGCAATCCATCTGTTTGTGGTGCATGTCAGAAAGGAAACCACACCAAAGTGTCACACCCGGTGATCCAACACTTCAATACCTCTTGGTATCCAGAACTCCTCCACATGGATCTTATGGGTCCAATTGAGGTAGAAAGTATTGGTGGTAAGAAATACTCTTTTATCATTGCTGATGATTTTTCCCGTTTTACTTAGATTGAATTTTTTCGTGAAAAATCAGAGACTTTCGAAAGCTTTCAAAAATTGTCAAAACGTGTTAGTAATAAATATTGTTTGCAAATTGGCAGAATTAGGACTGACATGGAAGAGATTTTAATGAATCCTCATTTGAAAATTTTTGTGACAAATATGAGACTTCCCATGAGTTTTCATCTTCTATTATGCCTCAACAGAATGGAATAGCTGGGTATAAAAACTTGCCTTTGCAAGATATGGCACGAACTATGTTAATCTCTAAGAACCTATCTAGAAAATTTTGGTCTGAAGCTCTTAACAATGCTTGTCATATCTCAAATCAAGTCTACTTTAGGGTTGGAACGTGTGAAACTTCCTACGAAATTCTTGTAGGAAAGAAATCAAACCTTAAGTACTTTCATGTGTTTGGGTGTGTGTGTAATGTTCTAAATGACAGGTCCCACTTATCAAAGTTTGACTCAAAAAGTGATAAGTGTGTGCTTATGGGATATTCTGTTAATAGTCATGCGTATAGGGTATTCAATCTTAGGACTCGTACATAGATTGAATCTGTGAATGTCAAGTTTGATGATTTAAATGATATTTCTGGTAACTCTGTCGAGGATGATGTGTATGATCTTGTGCGAAGTCCTCAATCAGATCTCATACCCATCTTAAGTGAATCTACACGTATAACCTCTGATGTGCTTGTCAGTGCCTCAACACCAGAACTAACATCTTAGGTTCATGCGAATACTGGTGGAGAAACTTCTGATTCTGAGACTGAGCAATATGATGCAGGGGTCTTAATGTCTTTTAACCCTCTTGAAAAGGACATTCCTTCCATGAAATAGAAGAATCATACCACTTCACAAGTTATTGGAGCATTGAATGAAAGAAACACTCGCAAGAAGCAGATTAACTTTAGAGAAATAGTAAAAATAGTATGTATGGAGTCTTGTTGCTCACTAAATAAAATTTTT
Source organism: Phtheirospermum japonicum (assembly GCA_014905375.1). Lineage (NCBI taxonomy): Eukaryota > Viridiplantae > Streptophyta > Magnoliopsida > Lamiales > Orobanchaceae > Phtheirospermum > Phtheirospermum japonicum. The sequence continues at coordinate 512,927 of BMAC01000099.1, read as the reverse complement.
TATTTTGTGTCTTCAGTAAAACCAAATAAAGTGGAAGAACATCTCAAAGATGAATTATGGATAAATGCAATGCAAGAAGAACTTGATCAGTTTTTCAAAAATGATGTATGGGACTTGGTTCCTCTAACAAGCACAGGGAATGTTAGTAGAACTAGGTGAATTTCAAAAACAAAATGGATGAGTTGGGAAACATTGTGTGAAAAGCCAAACTAGTGCCATAAGGTTTTACTCAGGTTGAAGGTGTATATTTTGATGAAACCTTTGCCCCTGTGTCAAGGATTGAGTCAATCAGGTTAATACTTGTTGTTGCTTGTCATCTAGATATTACTCTTCACCAAATAGATATAAAAAGTTTTTTTTTTTAAATGTTCTTTTAGAGTAATCTTATGTTGATTATCCTAGAGGTTTTGAAGACCCACATAAACCTCATTTTGTTTACAAGTTAAAAAAGGCCCTTTATGGAGCCCCGAGAGCTTGGTATGATAGGCTTACTCAACATCTTTTTCAAATGAATTTTAAACATGGTGAAGTTGATAAAACCTTGCTCATTTTGAAAAGCAAACATGAGATACTGATAGCTCAAATTTATGTTGATGATATTGTGTTTGGATCTACATGTGACAAACTGCTTAGATATTTTGTGAGGAGTAGATCCACTACCTTTGAAATGAGTATGGAAGTTGAGTCCTACTTTTTCTTAGGTTTGTAAATTAGGTAGTCTAGGAGTGGAGTGTTTGTGTCTCAAGCCAATTATGCTAAAATACTTGTGAAACATCTTGGTCTGGAAAATGCTAAACATATGAAAACGCCTATGGGATCAAGTCAAGAACTGTCCAAGAATAATGTTAGTGAAAGTATTGATCGCACCATGTATAGGATCATGATAGGCAGTATGTTGTATTTAACTGCAAGTTGACCCGATATCATGTATAGTTGTCTGTTTGTGTGCTCGTTATCAGTCAAGTCCTAAAGACACTCACCTGAATGTACCAAAGCGCATCATTAGATATGTTGTTGGCACATATAATTTGGGAATTTGGAATATTAAGGATACTAACTCAAATCTCGTTGGGTATACTGATTCAAATTGGGCAGGTGATGTCTATGATAGGAGGTTATTTATTCTACGGAATAATCTTGTATCTTGGTGTAGCAAAAAGTAAAACTTGTGTTTTTTTCAATAGCTGAGATTTTTGGATTTTTCAATATGAGTTATTAAAAAGTTTCTCTTGTATTTATTTAAGAAGAGTCTAGTTAGTTGATTTAAGCTGAGTCTGTGTGTTTGTGGGAAATATTTTAGTGGGTTAATTAAAAGGGGAGTGGGATAATTAAACTTTTCTCATTTCTTTTCCCTCCCTATTTTCTCTTCATGTCTTTTTCTTTTATTATCTTTTTTCTTCTTTTCCCGCTAACATACTAATTATCTTTGAGTGTTTAAGTTTATAAGGTAAAGGTGTCAGAATCATTCCGTTCACAGCAGCCAAGAATTCAAAAACTTTCTCGGATTCTTATTACTTCTATCCAATGAGTCATGAGCCTTAAAACTTTGAAACCCATCCAAAAAGCCTTCCTCATTGCTACCGGAGTCGGCGATGATGCCCGATATTATTATGAATCCGTCTTCTCTACCTCTATACGTTCTACTGGATATTCGTGGTGAGCATATGGCCGCCTCTTCTTTCAAGACGGATGTTGGCGGGTCTTTTCCAACACCTTGCTCTAAGAAAGATGATATTGAGAAATCAGGTGCTCCTACTGACTCAGCACCCAATTTAAACTCGGCTGCTGCCCTAGATCTGGTCACAGTGTCAGATTCAGTAGAACTATGTGCTGTCATATTTTTGGGGAAAAAATGAAATTGATGTTGAGAATCTGCCGAATTTAAAATTTATTGCTGAAATATTTAGTACAGTGGGGAATCCACTATCGAAAAGGTCCCGATGTATGCGTGGAGTGGATACAGGATACTTGCCAAAGACAGTGGAGTAGGCGTGTTCCTTTGAATAGCATATCATTCGTAGAGTAGGGGTTGATCTATGAAACAATAGTGATGATTCAGACCATGATCCTCCTGAAGGTTTTCTTGCCACGAAGAAAGAAAGTCCTACCACCTCCTTCTTCTCTGAATTTGATGATGAGAAATGTAACCCAATTCAGGGTAAAGAGGCACAATCTGACTCCTCATAATATGGCTGGTTGCCTCTGACTTTGAGTCGGAGATAGTTGCAGGTGAAGAATTGTTGACTGATAAAGATGCTCCTCTAAATGTTGATTATATATATATATGTTGATTATATAGTTGCAAAGCTTTTAGAGCTTTGCAATCTTTTCACGAGTAAATGTTGATTATATATATATAGGTGGGTTTTGGACGAAGCACAAAAATTCAACTCTTCACACAAGAGGGCATAAACATGCAAAAACGCGACAAGTAAACTATTCAAACCTTCAAGTATGTGGAGTTGTTCAACAATGTAATAAAGACATAAACGACACAAAAATTGACTCAACCATATAAATGCGCAAATAGTAAGCGTTACTTCGCCAAGAATGCATCACTTCGCCAAGGCTCGAGTTAAGAACAACAAAACATGCTTTATAAAAACCCGGACCCTAACCACCTATCCACCCCACACATAAACCATGTGTTATCCACATTTTAATGCAAACCAAGTAAAAGGAAGGGGAATAGAAACTTCCTTAATCGAGCGAGTTTTGGTCGAGCTCGGTGGGGTCCACCTAGGTATCTAAGCAATCTAAGCAAAAATCGAGCATGACTAGTATCTCCCGGCTTCATGAATGCTACTCACTTATCCAATCACCCAAGGTTGAAGTCGGAAAACAACACACTATACAAGAAAGTCACACGAAATTAAAAACTCAAGAAAATATGTACACGAATCTCAACAATTTTTTTTTTCGATTTTCAAATATTTTTGGATTTTCATTTTAAGAAGAAAGAAAGAAAATAAAAGAAATAAACGATACGAACTTGGGTTGCCTCCCAAGAAGCGCTTGTTTTACGTCATTAGCTCGACGTACTCCCTTTTTGGTCAAGGCGGGAAGATAACGGGAGGGTCCACCAAAACAATCTCCTCCTTGTCGGGAGGATCCACTCTTTGGAACGTCCTTGGCGCATTGCATAGCTCAAATAAGATCCACCAAAAAGCAAACTTTCCAAGAGGGCAATCGACACTCGTCTCGGCTAGGTCCTCGGGTGGAATGGTGGTTTTGAAGTGACCCGACGACTCATCCCAAAAACAAAAGGAGTAATGGCCGACTATCTTTTCCAATATGTGCTCGAGCGACGGGGGAGGGAAATGATCGTTTTTGATATCCGCATTTGTCCTCTTAGAATCGATCAACATCCTCCATCTCATCGTAGCCCTCATGGCCAATAACTTTCCCTTTTCATCCTCGATCACCTTATCGTCTTTCAATATTTCCTCAAAATTTGGATTCAAATGCCTTTGAAATCCTCGAGGTGGTGTGTCATCATCCCCCAACACGAGTTTATGCAAGTAAGTCCAAGGGCTAGCTACCTTTATCACTCTGGGTCTCCAACCAATCGCACCCTTAAGAACCTTAATCGCTCTAATCGACCCCTCCTCTTCACCTCGATCCGAATTTTCCAAGATGGTAATCGGTTGGCTCCCCTCTTTCTCTAAGTAAGCATGCTCGAGGGGAAATGGAGGAGGCTTAAGCTCGGGCTTGTGCCTCCTCTCAGGCTCATCGGAAACTAATTCAAACAATCCACCGACCCCCTCAAGACACTCTTCAAGCTCTTTAATCTTAGCATCACTAACCTTCATCTCCCCCTCTAAAAAGTCGTCATTACCCTCAACGACACACCGAGAATCATCTACACACAAATCGGGGTCACGTAGAGGCACAATGGACTTATCATGTATAACAAGGGCCTCATCGTCACAACATCCCTCAATATAGACGTTCGGGACAACCACCTCCTCATTGGTCTTTTCCTCCATATAAACTCGCTCGACTATACCTTCGATCATGTCCATATATATCCGATCGATAATAGAATTTTTTGAAAGAGAAAGTAAAGTGAGGTCCACGGAGGTGGAATCAAGAGGAGTAAGAACACTCGGAATTGAAAACACCACCTCCTACCACGGCGAGATGACCTTGTTATCTACGACCCCACACTTATCGAGGGTAGTATCGAGTGAGTCCGATGCTACGGGAAAATATTGCATAGCGAGCATGAGGGTCGGATCGGAGGGTGGGGTAGGATCATTCACCGGGACAAGTGGGCCCACATGAGGAGTAACAAGAGGATTATGAGGAGGCGGTGGAGCAAAAGAAGGTATAACACAAGCGGGTCCCGCATGATATCCATGAACCCCATACACATCCTCCGAACAAGGCATCGACAAGTTGGAAGAGGGAAGGGAAAGGCAAGACTCGGTATCATGACCACACGTTCTCGCCTGTCACGCGGGTGACCCAGGTTCGATCCCCGTCAATGGCGCCATTTTGTTTGTAGGGTTTTAGTGGTGTTGAAGGTATTCAACGAGTTCATGACTTGGTATTATCGGATTTCGATTCAATTGAGGAATCTATGTGTTTCAAGCTTTGGAAATTAAAAGAAAAATGCAAATAGAGCAATTAAACTAAGGAAACTAAGCTAGAAATTGAAATTGCATGTTGGTCGGATGCCTCGGTCGTATGCCTTAATTGAAAATGCAAAGCAATAATGAAAATAAGCAAGAAAATGCAATGTTTCAACAAGTACAAGCATGCAAGCACAAGGTACAACTATGCATAAAATCCTAAATAATGCAAATTAACATGAATTGAAAGCATGAATGGATAAAGCAATGAAAATTGATGGGAAGGTTTGAGATTTACGAAAGACAACAAGCAACAAAGCATAGATCTAGGATTAAACATGAAACAAAGCATGAAAATTAAATTGCAAATTAAGCATAGGAAAAAACTCAAAATCAAGACGATCTAAGACTTGATCTATGATCTAGATGTGTCACTCATCTAGATTCCATAGCCAATTCTTAAGATCTAACATGAATTCAAGGTGCTAAGACAAAAGGCATAATATGAAGAACAGGCATGGAAATGAAGAACAAAACATGGAATTAAATCACAAAACATGAAATTAAAAGGAAACTTACTTGAATTAAGAAATGAAACAAAGCTTGAATGTAATTGAAATCAAAAGTAACAATCCAAGGGAGTACTTGGATTCTTCTTAGGCTTACAAACCCAAGGAGGTGCTTGAAATTAAATCTAAATCTAGGAAAAGAAATTACATCAAAGCTTGAAATTAAATCTAAATCTAGAAAAAAAAATTAAATCAAAGCTTGAAATTAAATCTAAAACCTAAAGAAGAGAAAATTATCAAGAGCTTGTGAGAAATCTGATCCCAAACCCAAGTTAGGGTTGGGAGGGGAGTTTTTTTTTTATTGGTGCAAGATGTGGGCTTTATATAGTTGTTTGTAGGGGCAAAATCGTTAAAAATGCTCAAAATTCCCGAAGTCTCAGCGCCGCAGTCGATCGACTGGATGTGTGTCGATTGACCACCTTTCGATCAACTGTAAAGCAGTCGATCGGCAAGGTGCAGTCGATCGACTGCTTTGCCAAAACGGGGGAAGCTACTGCCCGGCAGTCGATTTGGAGCTCTTTCAGTCGATCCGTGACCAGTCGATCGACCACCAGTCTATCAGGCAGTCGATTTGGAGCTTTTCAGTCGATCCTGGATGCTTTCGGCTCGAATCTCTCATTCTACGATCTAAAACGTCCGCCGAGTCAATAAAATCCTTTTAGCCACCTACAAAACAAGAATTCAAACTTAAAAACCCAAAAATAGCACAAACATCTCACATATCGTACTCTTAAAGCCAAAGATAAAATCAACGAGAAAAAGTCTTAATATCTAATAAAAATGACTCAAAACTACTAGAAATGACACTAAACTCTAACTAAAAACACAAGGAAAAACACAACAATTACATGTAAAACACTTCTCCAACTCTCGCTGCATCGGAAAGCTCTTCTGCTCCAAACAACTCTGATGACAAAAACTTTGGAGACAACCCAGTAGATCTTGAAGAACCGACTGAAGAAATCATGGTGGGGGCAGAAAATGAGTCTGATGAGGAGGAAGTTCTGGCCATGGAAGCTAAATCCAATGACCAAGAGATTGAGGTAAGTAATGCATTTGCACCTCGCTCCACATGTCTGAAGTAAGGGAACGCTTTAATGCTCTGTCCAATTATGCGTTTATTGATGAAAGAAAAGTTTGTTTGAGAAGAAAAATTTGAATAAATTTTTTAGTCATGAGGGGCTTTCTCTACCGTTACAATGGCTATGTCCTACTTAAGAGGGGATGTACTTGATTTCTATGTGAATATGCTTCCCTTTGTCTCAAACAAACCTTATATGAATTATGGTAAAATGTTTTTTCAAGAAAATATATTTGTGTTCACTCCCTTAGTTATCAACACTTTCTTCGGGACTAAATATTATGAGGAGGGAGTCACTATGGATGACTTTGATGAGGTTGTTAGGTTCATTTCCGGAAGAAAACCGAGAAGTGACTGAAATAGTTTCCCAGCTCACATCTCACCTTATACTTTGTTCTTCATAAGGTAGCTATGTGCAACTGGGTGCCAAACATGAACACCATTACTCAACCTCAGGCTTGTGCTTTGTTTTAGATAGGGTCAGGGATGCATTTCAACTTTGGTCAGACTATGTTCGACCGTGTGACTAAGTTTGCCACCTCATCTACAACCAGACTTGGCCTACCTTTTCCCTCTCTCATTTATTCCATTCTGGTATATCAGTTTTTAAGACACTATATTGAGGAGCATTTCAGTGGAGAACGTGACTTCTTTGGGCTTAGTCATAAGCACTTTAAGGGGCCAAATCGTGTCATTGATCTGCCTTTAGTATTTTATTTTTTTTGATGATGAGTTGGATGACTGGTGTGCTGCCACTGCTAAGAATGTTAGTCTGGGTGCCATTGACACAGTGACTAACATCAAATATTTTGTACCTATTGCCTCTTATGATTTGCAAGCACATCTGGGTTTGTTAGACCAGCTGATAGTGGGAGCTCAAGCACACCTTGATGGGATGATGGCGTTGAAGGGCGTTCTACAACAAAACTCTCATTTTGCATTCTGTTCAAAAAGGAGGAGAAGGTACTAGTTGTGGTCAAGTTATCAGTGATCCACAAAGGGAAAGAGAAAGAGGTTGCTGATGACGATGATGATGGTACTCTTACGACTACCCCCAAGGCGTTCTATGCGGCAACGCACTCGTGGTGCCTGGAAAAATGGAATATATATATATATATATATATATATATATATATATATATATATATATATATATATATATATATTAATTTTATGTGGTACTTATAAACTTGGTGTATTTTTTATTTTTTTGCTAGATATTATTTTTAGATATTTTCTATGTTAGTAGTCTGTTCTTGATTGACAATTAAAATTGTTATTGTCATTTACACTAACATTTCTGGAATGATTCTTATCTTCAGATGGAGTTTAAGGTATGTAACTTAGGAGGAGTTTTTTAGTTATTTTTTTCCATAAAGGCTAAAGGGGATATTGATAGGAATATCATTGCCTACCGATTTTAATTATTTAAGTTTTATTTGCCTTTCTCGACGCTGAGTTTGTTAGGTTGTTAAGTAAACTAGTTTATCAATTAATATAATTAGAGTCTAGTGCTTTAGAAAGTCTATTTTCATATTTTTCTACTTAATATCTCAATATGCTTATCAGCTTTTTTTGACAAACTAGGACTCTACCAAAGAAGGATATACATTTGTATATATATATCATAAGACCGATGAAGGGAAGTGACCGATAGTGAGAGTGTGAGAAAAATAAAAAGATATTAATAAGTAAGAATTTGTCTTTCCTTGGACGCGTGTTCTTCAAGATTGTGTTCAATCAAGCTTGAAGGTTTTCGGATGACTCAAATGCTGGTTAGAACGATTTGCTCAATTAAGAACTTTTCATATATTACTAGATGCTTTTTGTTTATGATTGTTTGTAAAAAGAATTCATCATTATTTCTAGTAATATCTTTTCTGGCCTGAGGTCACGACCTATGAGTTTTTAACTCATAGACAAACGTTATTTACAAGTGTCTTTATTGTCTATTCTTAAAATACCTAAATGTTGGTACTGGTGTTCCAGCATCACAACTAACATTTATATTTAATTTTTTTTGCTAGTATTTGTGACCTTCAAAACTTTTATATCCCACCATCCATTGTGACTGACCCTTCCGCTACTAGTATAAGATAATATTTTGATTAGTTTGCATTTAGTTTCAATGCCTACAAAGTTGTAGTAATCTTGCAGAGTTGCTTAGTAATCAGAGCTTCATTAAATAGCTGCAGATCACCGATAGATCCCAAAACTTCCAATAAATTTTATTTTTTGAAAGGTAATTGGATCCCCACCAGAATTATGCAACGGAAATTTTAAAAGTTTTTTAGATCCAATAGATCCATACTATAAACAAATATATTTATACAATAAATAAATGAAGAAAGCATGAAAACCTTAGAGTAGAACCTTACGTTAGATTAAGATCTAAGTTCAATACTAAGGTATCCAAAAGATTAATTCTTCAATTGCAAGATCCAACTTCAGTTTACTACTAGTGAGGAGAAAGGTAGGAAATCTCTCGGAAAGCTCTCAAGAATGTAGTAGGCGTTTTATTTGATTTTTCTAAAAAATCCATAAGACAACTTATGACTTTATGTTACTCCCTCCATCCCACAAACATAGTCCACCATTTTATTTTCATCCATCCCACAAATATAGTCCAGTTACTATATTTAACATATCATTAATTTTTCATTTCCACACATACCCTTAATTAAAATTCTTGAAATACTAATTCTCTACCTCGTAAATTAAAAATTGATTATTACAATGCAAAATTTACTATTCCAATAACAAATATACTAATCCCAACACCGATTTCTATGAGTATTAATTGATATTAGTGAATTCAAGAAGGGTATAACTGGAAAACACTAACTAAATTAATGATTTAACTATATAAACTACTCATTTTTTAATTGTGTGAAATTAACCGCAGGACCATCATTTTTGGACGAAGGGAGTATATTTATACTAGGTACATAAGAAAACCCTAATCCTAAAAAGGACTCGACTGTCCAAGACATGGGTCCAAAACAGTTTTGGCTTAAGTACCTTTATTAATATAACATAGGTAATTAAATTCAAATCTAATTTAACAATTCTATCAAATAGAAATTAACATCATAATCATTAACAATTAAATATTACAATTCCAAATTGAATATTTAATACTTTCTTAATACACTCTTAAGTCGCAAAAGTAATCGCATATAGTGTGACTTTATTCGCCGTTATATATGACATCAATCAAATGATGATCCAAATAAAACCCCTAGACAGCTTAGTTAGACGAACTCAATATACTTGAACTCAATGAATTATAACTTTTATACAAAGTTTTGGTGAAATTCATTCATCACGTTTCACTCAATTAAGCTTAGGATTTATCCGAGTTTCTGCCTCAATAGCTTAATTAATTTATCCCATCTTTATTAATCGACAACTAGACCATACTCAACTACTATATTAAATATGTCTCTTACATTGGTCAATGAATTGGTTGACCTAATATAGAGATTATGAGTGATCTCTCTCGAAATTTCAATCGAGGAATGAATTCGATTTTGGCTCAAATACAATAAATATCTATTGGCAGGGTTTACCAATACTCTCTAAAGTATCTATGTGTCTATCGCCAATAATAATAATTATTCGCGATCGTGAGATTAACCGCATTCTCTAAGAATATGATGTAGACCACATGTCTGCATATATTATATTATTAATATCTCAATCTCGATAATCATTAGTTGGGGATAATTTAAGAGTAATGTTCTATCACTAACATCTCATCATATCAATGACAACATTAACTTATGGGAACATATATATGAGAAATTGCAAACAATCAAAATAATAACCCAATAAATTCAATGTCTCATATATATATATATATATATATATATATATATGGGTGGGTTCAAATGGAACCATGTCATTATATGCGAACCTGTGAAGTAGTGTTTTTATTATATACCAGCAGTGCTTTTATTATACAATCCTAATGCTTTTAATTAAATAAGAAAATACACAAAAAAATCTGATCCATCCATTTAATTAGATCTAAGGCCCATAATTGACCATAGGTTCAAATATAGGAACATGGTTCTCATTTGAACCTAATCATATATATATATATATATATATATATATATATATATATATATATATATATATATATATATATTGTGATCAAGTACAATGTCTTTAATTCTGATTGTCAATCTCCCAGAGATAAATACCAACATAACTAATACCCAGGTTTACAAAACGGTCATCATGTTTTCAACATAATGTTTTCTACCATCATGTTTGTGAATCTTGGTTCATTTACCTGCACAATAGCAACAATGTTGTCACAATACAATGACATTGGACTATGGGCACTAGGTCATTCAAGAACTCGTTTATCGAGATAGCTTCTCAAGCTGCTTCTGATGCATCAATGTACTCAGCTTCGGTTACCAAATTTGAGGTAGTAACTATTCCAACTCACTAACCACCATTGGGAATGAAGACATACTTAAATTGTGACTTGTAGTCATCATGGTCGGTACGCAATAACTTCAGTTCTTTTTATCCACCATACACTAAGAAATATTCTTTAGTTCTTCTAAGATACTTAAGAATACTCTTGACTGCTTTCCAGTGTTCTTCCCCAGGACTCTGTTGAAATCTGTCAGTCATGCTAAGTGCATATACCACATCTGGCCTTGTGCATATCATGACATACATTATAGATCTTATTGCCGATGTGTATGAGATCCTTTTTATGCTCAATATCCTTTGATAACTTGATATCATGACTCATTGGAATATATCCCCGATTGGATTTTTCCTTTGAGAATCGTCTTAATACTCTATCTATGTACATGGATTGTGAAAGCCCCAATTTTCTATTAGGTCTATCTCGGTAAATCCTAATTCTAAGAATATAAAAGGCTTCACCCAAGTCCTTCATCATGAAGGTGATGGACAACCAATCCTTAACTGATTGCATGACAAGAGTATATTTCCAATCCTTCACTCAGTAATTACTACTGAAGAACCACGCACATTCACTGAGGCAATGAAACATTCTCATTGGCGTGAAGCCATGGCTAATGAAATCTCGGCTCTTGAATCTAATTACACCTGGACTCTTACTAACCTTCCGTCTGGAAAAACACTTGTGGGTTATAAATGGATTTACAAAGTTAAGTTTCGATCATATGGTACAATCAGGTGTTATAAAGCTCATCTAGTTGCAGAAGGATATACCCAACAAGAAGGAATTGATTATCACGACACTTTTACCCCTGTTGCTACACTAGTACCAGTTCGTATTTTTCTTTTAATAGCTGCAATAAGAAAATGGTCTCTTCATCAGCTTGACATAAATAATGCATTTCTACTAGGTGATCTTGAAGAAGAAATATCATGCAAGTTCCCCCGGTTTCAAAAAAGAGGTCGATACTAGAATTTTCAAAATCAACAAATCCTTAAAGGGTCTTAAACAAACCTCTCGTCAGTGGTTCTATAAGTTTTCAAATGCTCTTCTAGATGAGGGTTTCAAACAATTCCGCGCATATTACTCTCTTTCACCTATGAAGAGAATTCTATTTCATACATATATTTTAATATATGCAAATGATATAACTGTTACTGGTAATGATGATGAGTCCATTACCACACTTAAAACCAATCTCGAATCACGTTTCTCAATTAAAAATCTTGGTCGCTTATAATACTTCTTAGGCATAGAAGTTTCTCAATCCTCTTCATGCATATTTTCATGTCCAAGAAAATATATACTTGATATTATTAAAGATACGAGTCTTACGGATGTGAATACTTCAGCATTTCTCATGGAACAACATCTTAAGTTATTACGACGTGATATTTAAGCTACTCAGTTTATTACTTAAGCTAGTTCATGCAAGAACCTCGATCAAATTATCTCAATGCTGCTTTAGAGTCTTACGATACTTAGAAGGCACCATTAATCATGTCATTTTTCTGTCTGCCACAAGTTCTTTTAACTTTCCAGAGTTACACAGACTCTGATTGGGCCGGTTGCCCTACCACTCGTTGCTCCACCACAGAATATTTCACAATGCTAGGTGAAAGTCTTATTTCTTGTAAATCCAAGAAACAACCAACCGTCTCCTTGTCATTCGCAGAGGCCGAATATCGTGCTCTTGCAAAACTCACCTTTGAAATCCAATGATTACAATATTTAGTAATATTTCTAAAATAATTTGTATATATTGCGATAATCAAGTTGCAATTCACATTACAAAGAATCCAATTTTTCACGAACGTACAAAACAATGAAATAGATTGCGACTTTATTCGAGAAAATTATTATCTGGTCTTATCCGTCCAATGTACATTTCTTCTATGCAATAATTAGCAGATATTATTACAAAACCATTAGGGGCGGATCAATTTCGCCAACTCGTAAGCAAGTTGGACGTTTATCCTCCACCAACCGCTCCCACTTGAGGGGGAGGGTATTGCATATATTATTAGGAGCAAATTATAAGGGATATTATTAGGAAAAAATTATAGGGGACATTCTTATGTCATTGTAACTATTCATTTTTAGGCTAAATACATTTTTGTAATTATAGTATTATAATGAAATTGTAGACTAGAATATCTTTTTATAATTTATGTCATTTAATGTAACCTCACTATATATTAAACCTCTTGCGAGCTCAAAGGATAATTCCACCAAATTCATTTCTCTTGATATTTTATTACTTATTACACTACTTTCACAGTTTTTGATGCAATTATCTTATTAATATACACATTTCTCAAGAACTTCTTCCAATCACCCTTCTCCCAAAAATATTCCCCAGTCACCAACTAAACAGAGCCACATTTAAATTGATGGGAAATCTGATTAAGTTAAGGGTTTCAAATTAAAAATATTTATATTTACTGACGAACTTTTCTCCTTAAACTAACGAACATGTCAGTGCACGCAATAATAGACCGTTTAGATAACTTACCTTATTTTAATTGGATTTAACAGAGCGGGTCTCAATTATATACTTTAAGCAAATACTACAAAATTCGGCAAACTTAGGGAGCGATTGCCTATGTTATCATTTTGGGCTTTTATACATACTGGAATATATGTCCAAGAAATGTCCAAATGGATACCAAATATTTTTCAAAAAATTAAGTTAGGTTTGAATAAACATGAACATTTCTTGTTCTTTTCGCTTTCATCTTTTTCCCACATAAACCACACAGATACGTGGCAAAGACGACAGATATTGTGTGTTATTGTGGCGTAGACGACAGATATTGACATATGTTATGTATGTTTTTGCGTGTGAAATTTATGAGAGAGGGAAGGAGAAAAAATTAAAAAATTGGTAACCATTTTCTCAAAAAGGCCCAGTCTAATAGTGAGAAATTTTATCTCATTTTTTAATGGAATGAAAGTGGCCAAAAATTAAGAGTGCGATTGGAAACCGTTTTATCTCGTCTCGTTTCGTTTAGCTAAAAAAATGAAATCTATTTTTTTCTGGTGAATGAAATATTTTGGTGAAAATATGATTGAGAAGTGCAAGAATCTTCGTGAATAATTGATTGGAAATGGTCCTCTAGTTCAAATTCCGAAGTTGAAATCATTCACAATGGTTTGACGTCAAGTTATTCAGTCACAAATAACGGGCCCGCAGCTTCTGACAGTAACCGGGCCCTTCACTTTTCCGCAGATATTTTGGGCCATGCAATCTTTACTCGGTGGGCCCTTCATTTTATAATTTATATTATGATATCAATGTTCTAATGAATTATCGGTGGGCCTAGTTTATATTACATCCACTCAGCAAAAGTGATAAGCAGAATGCATATCTCCATGAGAATTTGATATTGTAAATATGACGTCTAATAATGATGAGACTACGAATTAAATTCTCTTCTTACCAGAAACTCATTGCATTAGAAAAGGGAAGAAATATTACAATACCATAGAAATCAATCAATTTATTTTTCACACTAAGGGCAGGCGCCGAAACTAGCATAACATATGAGACTGATCATAATGTCATTGACAAATATTAGAACACTGAGGGGGTTAAATTGATTATCGGTGGGTCTTAATCACATTAAACCCATCGCTTTTTGGACAATGATATTGGGAATTATCCCCAAGCGCAACAATAATGAAAACTGTGCTCCGCTTATCCCGGTCGATCAACCTTGCTTTCGCGCCCATCCGAACACAACCGCACGACGACGGTCGTCGCTTTTCAATCTGGTGAACATAGTTCGTTTCATGGGTTGTTCAAGTTTCTCTAACGCAATCGTGAACACGTCGTCGGGCACGTCCTCCATTGCCTCCAGTAGCTCCAATACGTCTACGAGGGAAGGCCGTACACTCCGCCATTGCATGGGTTATAGTGTCGTTTGCGCGAATATATGACTGCATGGCACTTACAACCGACGGATCTTGAGGTTTTTCGACGTCGGGAGCCACTTCGCGGAGTACTCCCACGTGGCATGCGAGATGCATTAGACGGCGTGCCATTTGTTTGCTGTGTGGAATTTCCAATCGGGTCATAATCGTCCTCCACGTCACAATCAAATTCTTCTGGAYGAGGTCGGCRCTGCGTTGAAACCCGAGACATACTACCCGTTGCCGTAGTTKGTGARAAAATGGTGGTCAGCTCGTTGTAGAATTGAAGCCCCTTACGACGCAGCACTTCATCGGCAGGATTAGCCTGTTTACAATCGGATGTTACATTAGCCACCAGGGAGCATTTTCTGATAAATAACAAATAACTGTGAACATGGTAAGTTTGTAAAAATTACCGATATCCAAAAAGCCCATGATTCTTCGATCCAACGATCAAGCCGCTTGTCTCATCCCAACTGAAACCGTGGCCGTTGTGAGGATCCGATGGTATTTTTTCCACCGTTGCTTCAATCGGTCGCATTTTCCCTTCAGCTGCGCTGCGGTATACGTATACGCGGGGAACTTTTCTTTCATCATAACCATAAAAGAAATCCACTGCGATTGCGTGAACTTGCTCCCAGCAATATTACCTTTAACAACCTCGTCGTACATGAGCATAATGAATTCTCGTTCATTTTCAATTGGCCATTGGGCATCCACCCCAACACCCGAAGGCATGAACGTTTGTGAACTACTTGCCATCTAACACCATTCAACAAACACTATGCACATCACTTGAAAACTACTGGTAGCCATCACAAAATAAGAAAGTTGCATATATTTCGAATTCACTGCACAAATAATTTCCGCCACAGCCAGTTGATAAGCATACACCACTGATTATAATTCATATTTCAAATAATTTAATTAATATAATTTTAAAATATAAGAGGACAAAAACCGTGTGAATCAATTTGTGAGTATACTACGCTATTGAATTATAAGGACCATGCCTACAACATAACGACAGGATCCGAATTGGGATCCACACCAATTAGATAAATAAAACACACGAAATCGCATTCATCTTTCCAATTTGGGCGTTAGATGATGAGCTACACAATAAATCGTCATATTTTTTAACCCTATCATCGGAAAATCGGGATTAAATATCGGCAAAAAATAATTTTCATCAGATAATAGACAAGTACCTTCCGTCGTTTCCGCGATGGAGAGTTGGCGCTAGGACTGCCGGAACTGTTTTCGTTAATAGTCGCCAGTCGCCTCCTCAACAAATAATACTCTCTGAACTGGTGGAGATATTTCCCCAAACTGAAACTCCGCCATGAGACTTTCCACTTTTTGCGATTTTATAGATCCAAAGAAGCGTAATAAATTTAGCAATTAATCCGAGCGGCTCCGATGTGATCGATTTCCTTATGGGTTGTTGGAGTATAAATTAATTGGGCTACAGACCAGGCGAATGGCCTTATGGCCGTCTTCTGTCTTTGATGTGAGGTAAAGCATGAAAGAGGGGAAAAATAATTAGGACCAAGTGTAAATGAGAGAAGAGAGTGGAATAAATTAAGGCGGAATACATTCAATTGCAGTCTGTTTGGTGAAAGGGTTTTGTAATGACTTTTTAAAAAGTCAAACAAATTATTTCTTTAAGCGACACAAAAAGAAATTTTTTTTCGCTTCCAATCGCACCCTAAACAATTACTCTCTTGGTGCTTTTAAACATGTGAAGGTTTGTTAGTGTGTTGAATGACTATCTCATCTAAATATTTAAAACGTTAACGAGGTGAACGATTTGATTGTTATTTAAGCTTTGCATGTAGAACATATTATATTGGTGACGTCGACATATTGTTTTGGTCTAATTTTGCTACCTCGTTGAATGCTACAAATCTTAAGAGGATGGGCATATTATTTTTATTTCTCTAACGCAATAATAATTTAGACAATGTAAGTGGTGCGTTGTGCCTTTTTCTTTCATAAATTTTCATTTTCCTCTTAGTGACCGAACATTGAATACTATTATGCGTGACTATTAATAATGCTACATCTGTAAAGCTCAATTAGTAGTTAAACAATAATTGACCTTGTGTTATTATTTAAAGCATGTCATTTGAGTACAACTAGACGTGACAGGGCAAATTGGCCCATACACTGAAAAAATGGACCGATTTAAATCATATGTGCCACGTGCACAAGAGTGACGTTCACGAGTATTTCCAAATGTAAGTGGAGACATACTTTATGTTGTATATTTGTATTAATATTACCGACATCAATATGAAATTCAAGTACAACTATCACGATTCATTTCTGTTGCCCAAAATCATAAGGGACATTATGGGCCAAAATCGTAGATAGGAAATTGGCTTTGTTTGTTCTAAACCACACAAAGCAGGGCCCAATTATTGATAAGGCTGGGGGATTTTAATTTTTTGTACTGGCGAGAGTAAAAATGAACTTTTGGTACACTATTATATGATTGGTGGACTCAAAATCTCAAATGACAAGTGCTAATATTTATTAGTGGAGGCATTAATATTTGCCCACCCCTTCTATGCTTTATTCTTTTTCTTTTTTCCTCCCAACAAAAGTTCAAGTAACCAGCATTAAGGACACAGTACAATTGTACTATTGAAATATTTGGAATGCATATTTTATTTTCTTGCGCGTGTATGTATATTAAAATGAGCTACAATGAAATGCGGATTAAACTATTGAAATATTTGGAATGCATATTTTATTTTCTTGCGCGTGTTATGTATATTAAAATGAGCTACAATGAAATGCGGATTAAACTTTAAAGAAAAAAAAAATCAAAAGAACATCTAAATAGAATCGTGATTAATAATTACATGTTGCACTGAATACTGATTCGATGTGTTTATTTTCTTGTGAAAGGGTTCATTAAACTTGCATCTGATTCATGATTTTTGCTCTTTATCTATAAACTCGTTTTAGTGAATTGAATTCAAGCAATACTTTTTTTTTTTACAAGAGAACAGCATGTGTGTGTGTATATATATATATATATATATATATATATATATAATATATATATATATATATATATAATATATATATATATATATATATATATATTTGTGTGTGTGTGTGCATGCGCGCGAAAAGAGGTTTTTGAAGAGTGATTATAATTTATTCAATCCCAATACACTCTTTTAAACTGTTTGGTAATAACTAAGCTCCTGATAGCTTATTATGCCTAATAAGCTCTTGTTCATAAATATAAACTAAACTTTATATTTTACAAAAATATTTTTATTAATCATAAGTAAATTTTATTTATTATTATAATTTTTTTTTATTATTTTTCATGTATTTGTCTTATTTTTTGAAAAAATATTTTGGGAAGTCTTTATTATTTATTATAATCTTATTTCTTTTATTTTTTAAATATTTTTCTTATTTTTTATGTATAATATTTTATGTTTTTCAATCATGTCTATATTGGTAAATTAACCTTCAATCAGCTACTTTAATCAACTAATTTACAAAACACTAATTTAAAATCAGCTATCAGGTATCAATTATCAACTATCAACCACCAGCTATCAGTCATCAGCTACCAGTCACAAGCTTCTCGAACTACACTGCAAGCGTCTCATAATTCAACATAAAAGAGGAGTTAATAAAAAGAAGCAAATTTGGTAATATGATATACCAACGTATCTTCTGATCTATTAAAATGAAACACGCAGACATTTGTAATAGAAACAAGAACTTTCATCAATAAGACTCACGTTTCAGTTGTACCGTACACTTTTGAATCGGCGGTTACTGCTTAAACAATCAATAAAGAGTTCGACACAATAAATTTGAGGAAAAAATCAACAACGATTGAGACATTCAAATCTTCATTCAACGCACAGATATCTCCGCGTCAAGTAATTTAAGTGATTCAGGCATCTATAAAAATTAAGAATTGGCCTGACCCAATCCCGGATAATTCCACTAATACCAAAATGATTCTTCTCCTTGTTAAAACATGCATCAATATTGATTTGAAAATTCCCCATAGGGGATTGTTTCAGGACACTTTGCTCACAATGACCTCGTGAAAAATAGCTTCAACCGAGCAGCTTTAAAGTTGGCTAGAAAACTCTCAGCCCTTCCACAAATTTTGAATTATGCGAGTCACACTCCTCGTGTAAAACTCTTTGTCTCTTCTTCCAAAGGAGCCATGTGAATGTTGTAAAAAATCGAGCTCCTCAACGTGTAAGCTAGAATGCACCAATGAACATAAATCAAGTGTGGTTCCAAATTTAGCTTTATTGAGTATGGGGTACCAGGGGCTTACCTTCCAAAGTTGATTCAGACCCGAGAAGAAGAAAATGATATGGCAGGTTGAATCATCAGAAAAACCCATACAATTTACATCTGCCCGGAACAGGAACATGATATCTTTCAATTTGCTTTCAGCCAGAATAAAGTCATTACATAAACGCCATAAAAATATACGGGTTTTTTTTTCTTTTTTTTTTTTGCGGGACGTGTTAGGATACGGTGATAAAATTGGGATAACATCGGGGGATTATTGAACTGACATAGATCTATCACAATGAAGTAGAAAGCCATAATAAATAACTAAAAAGGAAAAGTGTTGAGGCGAATGAATTTTTTCATTAAGATTCTTATTGTCTCGTACGCAATGCTCATAGATCAATAACAATGAATTTCCCAATATACAATGACAATACTACCAAAAAGAGCAATCAATTGGGTCATCCTAACAAATGCGATTTGGCTGGATAGCTACAAAACCCTCTAACTATAGGCTATATGATGCGTGAGGCTATGAGTATGATGTGTATGTATGAGTGTTGGTGATATTCTAAATTACTCATGAGATTGATGTATATTTTACACTATGTAAGGGTTGGTATTTATAGGCTTGAGGGAACCTTTTTAAACAAGGGAGAAAATTATAAGAATTGTAATTCCTAAAATAAGTCAATCATTAACTTAAAGACCAAGAGTCACAGAAAAAGCCCAAACTAATTAAAACTCAAGAAATTAAATAATTTTCGTTCTAACACTTAGGGCGCAGAAAACTCAACCCCTTTAGTGATTCAATTTCCATAAAATAATGAATATCATATATCGGGCATTTCCTCGTTACTTAGAAATTTTCACACCCTCTTTACCTTTCAAATATTTACACAAACATATTTAAATGTTCAATTTTGGTCATTGAGTTTTCACTCACCGATACATTTATTTGTGAAAGTAATATACCATGATAATCTATTCGAACATAAATTAAGAATTTGAAGTTTGTTTCCAAAGCTAATGACACATCTACATTTAGAATATTCGTCCAAAGTTACTATTGTAACTTTTCCAAATTTATTTTCTCTAACAATCCCCCACATGAGTGAAAACAATGCATGAATGCATGTCACTTAGTTGCTCAGTTTCCAATATTTTTACATCAGGACAGGTAGCTTGTGGCTTTGAAGCATTCTTAGTGAAGTACCATCAGTTATACCCGCGGCCCAATTGATAGTGTCATTAAATTATTCTGCTTACGAGTATACCAAGATAAGGATACTCACATAACAATGTTTATACTATTTTTTAAGTTCTTAAAGTTGTGTCTATTTTAGCATTGGAACACTCTTGGGTTTCTTATGTGCTCCAGCGAGGCGGCCACTGTTTTGCATGTAATTGTTGTATTTTTTCTAGTATTTTTAGTTAGAGTTTAGCGTTGTTTTTAGTCATTTTTAGTCGTTTATTCTAGTTCTTAGGTCATTTTCTTGTTTATTTGCTTCTAGGCTTAAAGTGTACAAAGTGTGAAGATGTTTGTGCTATTTTTTGGGTTTTTAAGTTTGAATTCTTGTTTTGTAGGTGACTAAAAGGATTATATTCACTCGGCGGACGTTTTAGACCTGAAAATGAGAAGTTCGAGCCGAAAGCATCCAGGATCGACTGAAAAGCTCCAAATCGACTGGTCATGGATCGACTGAAAGAGCTCCAAATCGACTGCCGGATAGTAGCCAACCTCTTGGAAGCAGGGCAGTCGATCGACTGCAACGCTGAGGGCAGCGAGAACTTTGGTGTTTTTAACGCTTTTGCCCCTACAAACAACTATATAAAGCCCACGTCTTGCACCAATGAAGAACACCTCTCTCTACCCAACCCTAACTTGGGTTTGGGATTGATTAATCTCAAGCTCTTGGATGATTTCCCTTTTCTTAGGTTTTAGATTTAATTTCAAGCTTAGTTGTAATTTCTCTTCCTAGATTTAGATTTAATTTCAAGCACCTCCTTGGGTTTGTAAGCCCAAGAAGAATTCAAGTACTCCTTTGGATTGTTACTTTGATGCAATTAAATTCAAGCTTGTTTCATTTCTTAATTCAAGTATGTTTCCTTTCAATTTCATGTTTTGTGCTTTAGTTCCATGCTTTGTTCTTCATTTCCATGCTTGTTCTTCATTTTATGCTTTTTTTTCCTAGCACCTTGAATTCATGTTGGATCTTAAGAATTGGCTATGGAATCTAGACGAGTGATACATCTAGATCATAGATCGGGTCTTGGATCGTCTTGATTTTGAGTTTTTCACATGCTTTATTTTCAATTTAGTTTTCATGCTTAATCCTAGATCTATACTTTGTTGCTTGTTGTCTTTCGTAAAGTTTCAAACTTTCCCATCCATTTTCATTGCTTTATCCATTCATGCTTTCAATTCATGTTAATTTGCATTATTCAAGTTTTTATGTCCATGCAAGCTTAGTTGTACCTCGTGCATGCATGCTTGTACTTGGTGAAACATGCTTGTTTTCATTAGTTGCTTGCATTTTCATTGAAGGCATACGACCGAGGTATTCTACCCACTTGCTATTTCAATTTCTAGGATAGTTTAATTAGGTTAATTGCTTTATTTTCATTTTCCTTTTATTTCCTCAAGCTACAAAGACATTGAATCTTACATTCGAATCGGAATCCGATAATATCGAGCCATGAACCCGTTGATATATTTCAACACCATGAAAAACTCTTCTAACAGCCACTCCTTTGAATTTAAATAAGTAAACTTGTCTATCAGAAGTATCCTGCAATACTCCACCTTAGTAGGTATAGATCATCATTAAAAGTCATAAACTTATCCTCACCACATTCAGTAGGAATATCACTTGGTTATGCTCTCTATGGATGAGATAGCTCAAGGCTAAATACCATGTGTTCAAAACTAAACAATCTAAAGAATGGTTGTCCCATTACACAAAGTTCCTGGGATCTCTAGTTATCATGGTTGGGTGTCATTAAAGACCATTCTTTAGTTGTGAATTTTATCCCCATTCCTTGTATCAATGTGTGGAATTGATTTTGACTAAAACTTTTATAAATGGATCCTCTATATTTTTCTTCGACTTCACATAGTTAACGAATTTTTTTCCTCTTGAGATCAATTCTCTAATGGTGTTATATCTTCATTGAATATGTCCAGATTTACCTTTGTACATCTCGTTGTAAGCCCTTGCGATAGCTAATCGGTTATCGTAGTGTATTATAACTACTTCTTCCAACGTGGAATGTCCTCGAAGAAATATCGAAGCCACTCAGCTTCTTCACCTACCTTATCTGTAGATATGAACTCATATTCCATGGTAGATCGGCCTGTACATGTTTGCTTAGTAGAATTCTAAGATACATCACCTCCACCTGTGGTAAATACATACCTTGCTCGCAAACTAACCCAAATATTTGATCCAAACTTTTGTGCACCCCTTTTAAGATATTTAAATTAAAAACATGCAAGCTTGCTCGCAAGAGTACGAGGAACTTGTAGGGTGGTGAGTTTGACTCAAGTCGATTCTTTCGAGGACAACTGTTCGGTCTCTTAGATGATTTTCTCAATTCACAAACTAACATAAAATACATGTACATTGGGGTTTTTTTTGAAGATTTTGATTCGATCATTATAAACTAAAGAAATATTGAATTTAAAACTAACTAAACTAATTATCTTAAACTAGATTACCACTAAGAACAATAATGAAACTATCAATAAAATGCAAAGATGATTTAAGCCTAATCGATTCTTATAAATAACTTAAACAAATCTAAGAGCATGAATGTAAGAAACTATCATGAAGCAACTGAATCATAGGAATCTAAAGACGGGAAATTAAGCATAAATCAAATTGCATAAATAAACTAGATGAATCCAATATCCAAAATCCAAGCATGAAATAAATTAAGAACTTAACTATCTAATCTAGAATTAACTAAGGATTTAACTAAGAAATTAACTAAGAGTTTAGAAAAATTATTGTAACTAGTAAAAGTGGTAAAAATCTCCAGTGAATCCGGACTTCGAACAAAGATCTTGATTTGAAGTGAATCTTGAACGTAACGGACTTGAATCTTCAATATCGATCCCTATCTTCATAACGGAGTGTGTAAATGCGTTTTTTCTGTGCTCTCTAACCCTAGGTAGTCGTCTCTC
Source organism: Phtheirospermum japonicum (assembly GCA_014905375.1). Taxonomy (NCBI): domain Eukaryota; kingdom Viridiplantae; phylum Streptophyta; class Magnoliopsida; order Lamiales; family Orobanchaceae; genus Phtheirospermum; species Phtheirospermum japonicum. The sequence continues at coordinate 489,841 of BMAC01000099.1, read as the reverse complement.
CTTTAAAAATCCAAAATATGAAGGGTATTTATAGATATAGCATGTCTTGGCGCACAAGAAAACCTAAAAACGTATTTCTAGGTAGCCACGTCGACTTCGCGTCGACCGATGCGTGCTGGAGCTCGGCGTCGACGCTGCCTGTGCACTCGCATCGATTGGGTGGGGGCGTCGACTAACACGGTCATGGATCGATGCAACATCAAGTTGCGTCGACTTGGCATCGACAGACGCACTCTTGGATTTACGCTTCATAGAAATTCATCGGCTTGGCATTGACTGAGTGTCGACCGTCGTGGGCAGGATCCGCGTCGACGTAGCATCGACGCTCGCATCGACCGACGCGACTGAGAATACGTCTCATTTTCTCGATCTTTCTGTTACTCGTTCACCGGAAAGCTCGTTCTCCACTCTTGAACACCGAACTTCATCTATGTACGCGCTGAACTCTTCCGGTTACTTAGCTGTAAGGTGAAAAATAACAAATAATCACCTATTCTCATCAATTATGATCAAAATATGGTAAAATAAGCTGGAAATATAAAAATACGGAATTAGGCTTAAATCATCCAACTTATACCAAAAATAAACAGAAAAAAGAACTAAAATGCTAATAAAATAAGGACAAATTTGCACTAATCAACTACCCCACGCTTAATTGGTTTGTTCGTCCTCGAACAAACGATAGATTCAAAGACTAACAAGAATGAAAATTGGTCCAAGCAATGAGTCGTCCTATGCTGCATACATAATTTTGAAAATATAGGTACAAATGATACAACGTCAAACACTCTACCTTTATTGCATTGTCGCTTCAAAATCAAAATCATGCATCCTCTCAAAAGGGAAATAAATATGTGGGTGTACGCTCAAAAGCACTCAAGCATTGCTGCATGGGACGTGTATACGCTCAAATCATACAAATACATGCACAATAAACAAGCACGGAAAATCAATCTCTTTTCAATCGCAAATTAAGTGTGTTGTCAAAACTAAGAATCGGTAAAGGTCTTTACGGGTTGTAATGTAAGGCTCTTTGGACGGGTATGGAATATATAAGTCGTGTGGCTAACTCATGATCTAACATGATCAATAACTCACCCAACCTATTCTAATCACGAAGCAAAATTGTTTCACCTCGTTCAAAAATAAAAACTTCACTTAACACTCATAACGTAGCCCTTTAAACATAGGTTATTCATCAACTCGCAACTCTAGAACCGACTTGTCGCTCAAACCACTTAAACACAATTAAAGCTTATAACACGCTTCTTATTCAACACAACTCTTTGCCTTGTAAACATTAGGCTTGATAAGAAAATAAACAATAAGACACAAGCCTTTATAAGCGCGTAGGCAATGACTCAACACAAATCACCAAGACTCACCATCCTTATTATTTTTTTATTTCCCCCTTATTGTAATTTTTATGGGGTATTTTTTTTCCGGATGGTGGTTTTTTATTACAAAAATTCATAAAATCATAAATTCCTAATAGAATCTCCAAAACACTAATAACTAATAAAAATACGAACTCCTACCCCACGCTTTTAATGGGTTAGTAGGGGTCGACTCAAAAACACCCATGGCTATAGGCATGAATAATTTGGCTATGATTGGCTCATTCGGAATTTATAGTGGCTAAAATATATGGATATGGCCGGAATAGGGTTTTATTTGTGCTTTAACCTCATTTTCAAAGTCAACTACACACAGCGGTTTCAAAGAGATATCAAATCAAAACTCATTCAAGTACATGCAATGATGATAAACACTCAGGCTACTCACTGGATTTTGCACGAAAAAGTTTGAATTGACGCTTCTTTTTCGGTTTTGCGAAATCATTTGCGTCCAAGTACCATTTTACAATATATAAATAATGATTTTGAAAAATTTATGCACTTATACACGCGTCAAAGAAAGTGAAGTTGTCCTGAGTGGTAGCAAGCCGTTTTTGGCCGGATCGAACCCGAAGTGATGGTCGAGGCCGGTAACGTACGGTGCGAAGGAGAGAGGTGGCGATTTGTTGCTCGGCGTACCCTTAGTAACATTATAGAATCCGCTCAAAATCAATGGGTATAGCCGGGGTTGACGACTGTAAACAAGACACTGTAGAATGTAGAGCTCGGACTTGGTCACGTATGTGGACTCATTTTTGCATAAAACTATGTGGGCGAGGATCTTGTAGGCTACATAGAGGGCGTCATCTTGAATCTTTGAGCAAGGAAATCGCTTGCAATCGCCCGTGTTTTCCCCAGTTATCATCCCCCCAAAAGAGGCTAAATCGAAGCCTTGAATGCCTACCGGGTGGTCCCCTTCGGTCTGGAAACCAAGAATGTTGCCAAAAACTTCTTCGTCCACATAAACGTCATTTCCACCTAGCCTACATGTGAACGTCTCGTCATTCCGGATGGTTAAAGTAGCAGAAAATTCGAGCATAAGCTCGCTAAATCCGAGAAGGTACATGAGGGTGAAATATCCACAACTGAGGTCGTCGACATAACGAGAAAGGTCGGTATGGTGCTCCGATCCATTTGAGGCTTCCTCCTCGATTCCGTCAATGTTTAACGTTCGATGGGTCGCGAACCCCATTGTCGAATAGTCTAAAAAATGTTCCCTTCCTTTTTGTCATAAATAGGAATGGTGCTCCGTATTTCCCCGCAATATCCTTGCGTTTTCCCGCCCGAGACATTTTCAATCAATACGAAGTTGAATGGGAATGAAAAATCTTGAAAATAAAACCTTTTGGTTCTTTGGGAAATTTTGTCGAACACTTGGCGTGCGTGCTCAACCAACTAAGAACTTGAGTAATTCTTTAACCAAAACCTTCCCAAACACAACCAATCAACAATATATGAATCCCAAGAAAGTTTTAAGCAAAGTACCTCATCGATTGTAGCTCAAATTAGCTTGTTTCCGGAAAATTGCCCCAAATTTCACCTTACCCGTTTGTGCCCTAATTGAAGATAATTGGTTTTAAAGATGTAGACGGAAGAAAGAATTGGGTCTATAGGTCATGTGGGATGAATTGTGGTGGGTTGAAGATTAAGTGACTGTTGCAAGAATTTGAAAAGAGAAATTTTTGTGAAGAAAAAAGGAAGAAATTTTGAATATTGAGAAATAAAAGTGAAAGAAGGGGGAGGCTTCAGACGGCTTTATAAGCTGATTCTAGGCTTTTTCGCAGGTCATGAGGTTATGGGTCGGGTTGACGGGTTAGAATCCGAGTTTTAAACGCGTTCTGGGCCGGGTATGGGTTCGCATCGACGCTGCATCGACCGACGTGAACCAGATCGACGCGACAGAGACTGTTTCTTCGGCAATTGTGTCGACCGACGCGATCAGTCTCGGCGTCGACGCGGGTGGAATCGCTGCGTCAATTTTTCTTCGCTTGATTTATCAGTTCCCCTCGTTCGAGTTCTTCCATCTGTTCTAAAAGGACAAAAACCAGAATAAAACATTAAATAAACTGAAAATAAAATACAAAAGGATAGAAAAAACTCGGGTTGCCTCCCGAGAAGCGCAAATTTTAACGTCGCTTGCTCGACGCTAGATGCTCGATCAGCCCCTTCCTCGTGGTGGGCCCACGAACTCACTCTTGCTATTACTTCGAATCTTCACATAGTTCTCGTAATAAGGCTTAAGTCGATACTTATGAACTTGGAAATGCGTCTTGTCACGCTCTTTGTATAGAGTGGCTACTCCATATTCCTCCAATTCTTTAACTAAAAACGGCCCACTCCATTCGGCTTCGAGATTGGTTGGATCAAACTTACGGTTGTGGTTATACAACACTAATTGACCAACCTCATACTACAAGTTTTTAACTTCCTTGGTGCGAACCTCTTTCGATTTCTTCTTATTTGGCATCCAAGTGCTTTCGTAAGCCTCGCCCTTGTTCCTTGCATAGTCAAAATTTTTGTTGGGGTCGAGGGAATCGTACATCGAATGATTTGTTGGTGGGTTCAACTCCACCTTTCCCTCGAATTTAGGTGCTTTGCTCTCCATATATAATTCATCTCAAAATTCTTCAATAATATCGTTTATGTCAATCCCTTGTAACTTGATCAAATCTACCCCACTCAAATGCTTCTCATCGTCAAACTCATCAAACTCCTTGCTTAAGTCAACTTCTAGTATATCCCCCTCCTTTCTTGGAAATATGGCGTCGTCCCCGTCGCCTAATTCATCCACAACCACGACTCCTTTTAGCTCGTGGATGTATGAAGCAATGGGATCAAAGAACGAACAATCATCTAGCATGGCAGGGGTAGGAGTATTTTGAATATCTTTCAGAGAAAACATCACTGATTCGCCCAAAACGGTCATCGTCATTCTCCCTTTGTGAACATCAATCAGAGTGTGGGTGGTAGACATAAATGCGCGTCCCAGTAAAATGGTAAGCTTCGTGCTCGCAACCGGTACTTCTCCAACGTCCAAGACTACAAAATCAACCGGGATTACTAGCTCTCCAACTTGCACTAAAACATTCTCAACCATCCCCAAAGGTAGACAAATTGAGCGATCGGCCAACTGTAGTCGCATGGTCATCGGCTTCAGTGGTCCAAGATCAAGTTCTTGATAAAGTGAATAAGGCATTAGATTAACTCCTGCTCCAAGATCCAACATTCCTTTTGCTTATTGTCCATTAGCCAATGAAATAGTAATGCAGAAACTTCCAGGATCGCGTTCCTTGGGTGGTAATGGCTTCTTGAAAACCGCACTCACTTCCTTTGGCAGTGTTATAAATTGTTTTATCGCCAAGCGTCTCTCCCTTGAAGCAAGTTCTTTGAGAAATTTCACATAGGCGGGCATTGTTTTGATTACCTCCAAAAGTGGCAAGTTGATATTGACGTTCTTCAATAAGTTATATAGTTCCATGAACCTTTTGTTATATGGTATCCTTGATTGGAGTCGTTAAATGCTTCGGTGGTGATGGTTTAGGAACATCGTGTTTGCCAAGGGCGTTATTCAAAATCGTCCCTTGAATGGATCCGAGAATATATCGATTAGAGGCTTTATGCAGCTGATCTACTGGTTTAGAATCATCGCCCTTGCTAGGAGTTGGTGTTTTATCTTCGACCTCGACCTCATCATCTCGGTCAACTACTCCATTATCGATCTTCTTTCCACTGCGAAGGACATGAACCGCTGACTCCTGTTCTGCTTGGCTTGGAAGTTTACCTTTCTCGTTTGAGAGCTTGTCCAGGTGAGTCGATAATTGACCTATTGCTGTTTAAATTTTTCTCTGACCAGCTGTATTCTCAAGAATAGCCTTTTCCATGTCAGTGATTTCATTTCGAACGTCCGCGAGTCTAATAGTTTCGGCCACTTGATTCTGTTGCCAAACCAAAAGCTGATCAGTCGATTGAACTGTTGTAGGCACCTGCCCTTGCGTATGTAAATTATTTTGTGGTGGTGGCAATGGCGCTTGTGCATGTGGTGGTGGGTATTGCGTATCGGGTGGCATATAATTCGAACTTCCTGGGCCCCACTTAAAAAGAGGATTATCACATTGCGCGGTAAACTTCCTGGTCCCTTGATTTGGATAATTCTGGATTGCGTTAACGTCTTGTTGCTGTTCATTGTTGAGTGGGGGCATGTCAGCTAAATGTCCGGGGGATCCACATTGGTGACACGTCGTAACAACCTTTTTGGAAGAGGCCTTTCTCGCCCGCTCGGCCTTCCAAGCTACCAATTTCTCGTCAAATATCTCCTCACACTTTGCCTTGACTAATTTTCCGTCATCTAAATCAGGATCGGGGATGGACATCTCATTAACTCTTAATTTACGAGGCCGAGAATTGGTTTGTCTAGATTTCTCGCTTTGCTTCTCCAACACTCGTCTTTCCTCGGGCGCCGTCAAATCTCCAAAATCTCCTCCCGCCGCTATCTCTACTTCTCTTTTCCCATGGTCCAACAATCCATCGAAGAAAAATTGGTTAGTCATCTCCGGAGAGTAGTTGTGGTGGGGGAAAGCTTGCAAAAGCGTCTTGTAACGCTCCCACGTTTCATGAAATAGCTCTCCCTCCAACTGTTCAAAGGTAGCAACTAGCCTCCAAAGATGCCCCGTTGTTTGTGCTGAATAGTATTGATTTAAAAACTTCTCGCTTATCATCTCCCAGTCAGTCAATGAACCAGGCTCTAGGGATAGAAGCCATGACTTCGCTTTGTCCTTCATGCTATACAGGAAACAAATCATTCGCACCTCCTCTTGGTTAAGGCCATGAACCATAAATCTGCCAACTTCATCAACAAAATAGTTCAAAAATGCCAAAGGGTCTTCATGGGCTCCTCCATGGAAAGTCGGGAGTCTAGTAAGTTGATGTGGTTTAATATCCACCTCCCTTGCGGTTGGTCCAAGAACAATAGCGGACCTAAAAGGTACAACCTTCGGACGTGCTAAATCGCGCTGTCTAGGTGCTCGATCTCCCCTTGGTTCTCTAACTTGGTATTGAGCTCTTTTGTAGCGGTTGTCATATGCATTTCTTTCGTAATCATTGTCACGCTCGTATCGCCTTTCAAAATGGTCTTGTTCGTAGCCATGGTTTTGGTCGCCAACCAATCATCTACCCATCTATGATTGTTAGCATACTCATTGTGCTGATGAAAATCGTCATTTCTTAATGCCAAGTTCTCGATGTTGTTGACGATTAGTATTGTTGTTCCTCTCTTCATGTTGTCTTATATTCGCCATGTTGTGTGGATGATCGACTACGTTGTTAAGTTGGCGATTCAGTACGTCGTTATGCTGTTGGTTAACTCCTCCATTTCTCCCCTCGCCTTGTCTCACGTTCTCCACGTTTTGATGATAATTAGCCCAGTAGGCTCGGGGTTGTGGTTGTCCTTGCATAACGATTGGTTCAATACCATACCTATTTCGAATGTGACGTGGTGGTGATCTTGGTGGGGAATCACCATTTCGGATTGATTGTGCTCCTAACATTGCCTCAGGGATATCGTCGCAAACAAAATCAGTAGTTATAGACGAAACACTCTCGGGAATTAAAAGGGGCCTTGCTCTTGGTGGATTTGAATGATGGATGTTGTCAATAAATGGTGCAAGATCGCGTTGAAGTGATCGTCTACCTTGCATAAACTCAACAACAAATCAACGTACCAAGTGGCAAAAATCCAAACCAAGTGCAATTATACAAATAACGACGAAATACAAAATAAAATTAAAAACATCCTTAATTTCTACTCGTTGCCCCCGACAATGGAGCCAAATTCTTGATCCAAACTTTTGTGCACCCCTTTTAAGATATTTAAATTAAAAACACGCAAGCTTGATCGCAAGAGTACGGGGAACTTGTAGGGTGGTGAGTTTGACTCAAGTCGATTCTCTCGAGGACAACTGTTCGGTCTCTTAGATGCTTTTCTCAATTCACAAACTAACATAAAATACATGTACATTGGTTTTTTTTTTTTGAGGATTTTGATTCGATCATTATAAACTAAAGCAATATTGAATTTAAAACTAACTAAACTAATTATCTTAAACTAGATTACAACTAAGAACAATAATGAAACTATCAATAAAATGCAAATATGATTTATACCTAATCGATTCTTATAAATAACTTAAACAAATCTAAGAGCATGAATGTAAGAAACTATCATGAAGCAATTGAATCATAGGAATCTAAGGATGGGAAATTAAGCATAAACCAAATTGCATAAATAAACTAGATGAATCCAATATCCAAAATCCAAACATGAAATGAATTAAGAACTTAACTATCTAATCTAGAATTAACTAAAAATTTAACTAAGAAATTAACTAAGAGTTTAGAAAACTTATTGTAACTAGTAAAAGCGGTAAAAATCTCCAGCGAATCTGGAGTTGGAACAGAGATCTTGATTTGAAGTGAATCTTCAACGTAACGGACTTGAATCTTCAATCTCGATCCCTATCTTCATAACGGAGTGTGTAAATGCGTTTTTTCTATGCTCTCTAACCCTAGGTAGTCGTCTCTCCTTTAAAAATCCAAAATATGAAGGGTATTTATAGATATAGCATGTCTTGGCGCACAAGAAAACCTAAAAACGTATTTCTAGGCAGCCACGTCGACTTCGCATCGACCGACGCGTGCTGGAGCTCGGCGTCGATGCTGCCTGTGCACTCGCATCGATTGGGTGGGGGCGTCGACTAACACGGTCATGGATCGACGCAACAGCAAGTTCCGTCAACTTGGCGTCGACAGATGCACTCTTGGATCGACGCTTCAGAGAGTTGCGTCGGCTTGGCATTGACTGAATGTCGATCGTCGTGGGCAGGATCCGCGTCGACGTAGCGTCGACGCTCGCGTCGACCGACGCGACTGAGAGTACGTCTCATTCTCTCGATCTTTCTGCTACTCGTTCACCGGAAAGCTCGTTCTCCACTCTTGAACACCGAACTTCATCTATGTACGCGCTGAACTCTTCCGGTTACTTAGCTGTAAGGTGAAAAACAACAAATAATCACCTATTCTCATCAATTATGATCAAAATACGGTAAAATAACCTGGAAATATAAAAATACGGAATTAGGCTTAAATCATCCAACTTATACCAAAAATAAATAGAAAAAAGAACTAAGATACTAATAAAATTAAGGACTAATTTGCGCTAATCAATACCCACTAGTGGAGTGTGAATCCTTATAATGTTATATTCAATTTGCATCACAATACCCTTCTAGTAATTTTGGATACCTCGTATAGTGTTGCCCATAAATCATAGTATACTTCAAGTATTATAATACTGTAGTTAACATTTCCGATGATCATTTCGAATTACTAGTGAATCTACTTAGCTTGTTTACTGATAATGCTAGATCAGGTTTGGTATATCTCGTAATGTACATGAGACTCCTAATGATCCTGGCATATTCCAGTTCAGCCACTGGATTACCTTGTTCTTCACTAAATAAAGGCTATCATCAAAGGGTGTCTTAGCTAATTCATTATAAAATGAATTATACCTTTTCAGCACATTTCCCACATAGTGTGACTGAGATAGGATTATGCCACTTAAATTCTTTATAATCTTGATCTCTAAGATCACATTAGTTAAACTCATGTATTTCATGTCAAAGTTATCTTTTAACATGTTCTCAGTCCTCGCAATCATATTAGAAGTACTGTCTAATATTAACATATCATCTACGTAGAGATAAATGATGATAAACGAGTCATGTGTGCTCTTTAAATAAACACATTTATCACATTCATTAATGCAAAAGCCATTTGACAACATCACATTTTCAAACTTGAGATTCCATTACTTTGTTGCTTGTTTCAATCCTATAGCATTTTAACAAGTTTACACACATTGTTCTCTTGACCAAGAACTACAAATCCATCAGGGTGTTGCATATAGATCTCTTCATCTAGATCACAATTCAAAATTATAGTTTTTACATCCATTTGGTGAATCTCAAGATTGTACAAGGTAGCAATTCCCAAAATTTCCTTAATAGATATAATCCTCGTTTCAGGTGAATAAGTATCAAAGAATCCGTATCCTTCTCTTTATTTAAAGCCTTTGGCTACCAGCCTAATTTTATACTTATCAATTGAGCCATCAACTTTATATTTTCTACTTGAAACCCACTTTCACCCTAGGGGCTTGTTACCAAGGAAGATCAGCCAATTCCCATGTATGATTCTGCATGATTGAATCAATCTCATAATTGATGGCTTCCTTCCACATAGAGGTATCAGGACTAAACAAGGTTTTTTTTATTAGTACGAGGTTCATTATCTAGCAAATAGTTCATGAAATTCGGACCAAACATTTTGACAATCCTAGCCCTTTTACCGCGCCTTGATTCATCATCATCTTATGATACATCATGAACCGAGAGAGGTGTTGCTTCATCTTCAGCATCATGTGTTCTCTTGTTAGAACCATCACCATCTCCTTTGCAAGGATATATGTGTTCAAAGAACACTGCATTCCTTGACTCAATGGTTGTTTCTTCAGTCACATCAAGTACATTTGACTTGTGTACCAGAAACCTATACACAACCCTATTATGCGCATATCCAATAAAGATACAGTCGACTATCTTAGATCCTATCTTTACTTGTGTTGGCTCCGCGACTCTTACCTTGGCCAAGAACCCCCACACTTTTAGGTAACTCTAAGTCAAATCTTTACCTCTCCATAGCTCGTATGGTGTCTTGTCCTTTCCCTTATGGGGAACCATATTCAAAATATGGTTAGCGAAAAGGATCGACTCCCCCCACATATTTGGGCTTAAACTGATTAATATATTTTCATCATCTCTTTCAGGGTTCGATTTTTGCGTTCGGCAACGCCATTCAATCATGGTGAGTAAGGAGCAAGTTGTTTGAATAATTATGTAATGTTCGACGCGAAATTCCTCATACGGTACAATATACTCTCCATACCGATCACTTCGAATTGCCTTAATTCGAGTACTTAGTTTAGTCTCAACTTCAATCTTAAAGATTTTAAAAGCATTAATTGCCTCAATTTTGCCTTTTAGAAAATAAGTATAACAAAATCTTGTGCAGTCATCAATAAAGCCATAAACTGCTTCTTGTCACCTCTAGTTTACACAAGTTTTATATCATATATATCGGTGTGAATTAACTCTAGAAATGCATAACTTTTTCCACCTAATGAAAATATACTTTTGGCATCTTAGCCTCAACACAAATCTCACATTTTTGTTTTAAGTCAATATTGACACTTGATAGTAAATATTCATTCATCATTTTTATTGGATTTTAATATAGGCTTTATAACATAACCTTAAAAGGCTAGAATACCCAATTTCAAAATAATCACATAGGTCCAATAACGATGACTTCTCATAATTTTACTTTGATTTTCCGAGCCTTAAATGAATTTTGAAAATTCAATATTCTTATGAGATCATCTATGTCAAGTTAGCTATTTTAATATCCACTTTACTTGACCAACAAAGTTATATTTTTCACCGTTGAAAAATTGAAATGATATGAGAAGTTCTAACAATTATATTTCAAGATCAAATTAAAATTAAAATTTGATTTATATTATACTTTATAAAATTCACTGAAAAATGAGTCCAAATTTATAATATTGAGTTTTTAAGCCCGAAATAAATTAAGCCAAAAATTCATATTTTAATTAATTTCAGACCCAATCCACGATTTAGGCCCAAACATTAATTATAAATGTAGTTCAAGACTTAAACATCCATTAGATTATGAGGCCCAAACTCGAAGAATATTGACCTCAATAATCTTGATCGACCCATCAAGCCATTGTTCTTCATCATTATTGACCCAAGTCAAAATTTAGGCGGCTCAATTAATGAAACCTAGTAAAAACAAATACTGGTGTTGGCCCAATAAATAACACCCATCTTACGGCCCAGTCTAGAATTAATAAGGCCCATGATATAATTAAGGGAAAATGAAATTCTTCGTCCTTCATGCCGTTTTGAAATTTAGTTCTTTTTTTTGTCTGTTTTCAATTTCGTCTGTTTTATTTTAAAAATTCTGCAATTTAGTCCGATTATCGCTGGAAAATTGGATCGTACCCGAATTTGCTGAGTTAGCACCAATTATTTGTTGATTTGGCTTCAATTTTAGAGTTTCTTGGGCACGTGAAAATAAAAAAAAATTGAATTATATTTTATTTACATCGTTGGCATGAAAATAAAAAACCCAGCCCCAATCTATTTTATAAAATATAATCTATTTGTTTTAAAAGACCTTGCCTAATTATTCTACAACTCAATCGGCGGGTTACTGAAATCATATTTCTGCATATTATTATTGTTATTATTGTGGTGTGAAGAGAGAGAAAGTGATAAGCTTTGACCACTATTACTAATGGGCTCTTGATGATAGGGTTGGTGATGCTCGAGAAGGACGGGTCTGTAGCAGTGGGCCGGGCCGGGCGGACAAGTGTGGATCCGCGAACACGTGGTTGGCGCCGGATAAAAAGCCCATCAGATTCATGCCCTCCTCTTTGACGCCAGCGGCGAGGGTGTAGGGATCACGGTGCACGTTAGCGGCGCAGTGGAGGAAATCGAAAGGGATGAATGAGGGATCGTAGAGAGGAAGTAAGGATGCGCAGGCTTGGAGGTTGTCTACGCACCCAGGTGGCAGCGGCAGCAGCGGCGGGTGGTGGTGGCTGTTCACTCTGAGCTTATCTCTTCTACTTTCCTGTGGGACATGATATAAAATATAATCTATTTGTTATCTATATTATAATCTATAAAATAGATTGGGGCTGGTTTTTTTCTTTTTACGCCAACGATGCAAATAAAATATAGTTCAATTTTTTTTATTTCCACGTGGCCAAGAAATCCCAAAATTGAAGCCAAATCAGCAAATAATTCGGCGCCAACTTAGCAAATTCGGGTGCGACCCAATTTTACGGCGATAATCGAACTAAATTGCAGGATTTTTAAAATAAAATAGACGAAATTGAAAAAAGCAAAAAAAAAAAAGACTAAATTTCAAAGTAGGCCAACATGAATGACGAAAAATTTCATTTTCCCTGTAATTAAATTTTAGTAGTCTGGCCTAAGAAATGTGACCTAACAAAGGGTCATTACATTGCTTTAATTGTCTAGTCCAATTATAATTTAAAATTAATACCCATCAAATAAACTTGTTGGGCCAAACACTTCAGGGCCCAACTAAACGCCCACTGCAATCTTGCCTTTCTTCTTCACAACGATCAACCGCCATTAACAATAGTAGCTTGCAGTCACCTACTCCGTTAACTGTCATGTGTGGCGCCATTTCAACCATCCACTCTCACCGCCAGCTATGCCAAAAAATGGTCATCAATGTTAATCGCAAATGATCTCAAAGCAAATCAACCGTAATCAATCCTTGCCATATTTAGTTGTTCCTTGATTATAGGAATCATAGTCAATTTATTCCTATTCCTAAACTTATGTCTAGCAACTAATGTACATTAATTTAGCACCTTAATTCTGGCTCCTAACTTAGGTAAATATGATTGTAAATCCTAGTATAAATAGATGATTGTAACTTCATTACAAACACACAGAAATACAAACAATTCATTTTTTTTTATTCTTTTATGGTATCAGAGAACTGCTGATCCTTGGTATCATCCTCCTTGATCATGGCAAACAACGCCTTCACTATCCCAAATCTCCACGAACCTACATCTCCCATCATCTTTGTTAATTTATCCCAATGCAAAACACTCAACCCCGTAAACTATCCTCAATGTGCCTCCCAAATCAAATCGTTCCTTCAAGGACTCGATCTTTTTTCTACCTTGACGGCTCTAAACCATGCTCATTCGCTGCCTCTTCGACCACACCTCCAGTCGACAACCCAGCCTACAAAACCTGGTGTCGCCAAGACCAACTCCTCCTTGGTGCACTCATCAGCTCTATCGATGGCTCCATCGCTCCTCTCGTCACACAAGCCTCATTCTCTCATGAGGTTTGGACCATCCTTTCCACCATGTACGCAAACCCGTCTCGTGGCCACATCCTACAACTCCAAAACAGTCTTAAATCCATCACTAAAACTCCCAATCAAAGAGGGATCTTCTTTCTGGGCATAATGTGCAGAGTCTTTAATTCTGTGAACATAGTGTGTTTTGGAAGTTTCATCGCAGCAAGTTCCAAAAGAAGGCCGTTCATCAGACCAAGGGGACTCTTAACTACATTCCATATAGATTGTTGGGGTCCGTCACGTGTTGAGTCTATTGTAGGCCACAGATATTTTGCATCTATGATTGATGACTACTCAAGGATGTCTTGGGTAATTATGATGAAGAACAAAAGTGAAGCGTTCAAGAGATTTAAGCAGTGGATGGCGTTGGAAGAAAATCAGACTGGGAAGAAGATCAAGCGGCTGCGAACTGATAATGTTCTGGAGTTCTGTTCGTCTGATTTCAACGAGTTCTGCAAGAATGCAGGGATTGCTCGAGACCCACAACCATTCAACACACACCGCAGAAGAATGGTTTGTCAGAACGTATGAATCAGACATTGCTGGAGAGAGCGAGATGCATGCTCTCAAATGCTGTTTTGGCTAGAAAGTTCTGGGCAGAAGCAGTAAACACGGCGTGCTATCTGATCAACCGTGGTCCTCACACTGGCATTTATTGCAAGACACCTTACGAGTTATGGTTTAATAAACCTGCAGATTATTCATTTGTTGAAGGTTTTTGGGTGTACTATTTACTATCATGTTAGTGAGGGTAAATTAGAACCAAGAGCTAAGAAGGGTATATTTGTTGGTTTTGGGGATGGAGTTAAGGGATATAGAATCTGGTCACCTTCAGAAAATAGAGTCAGAAAATAGGGTATATGAGAATTCTATGCTTAACCCCGCTGTGAAGTCCATTAGTGCAGAAAGTTGTAGTAGAGTTGATAAACAAGTGGGAGCTTCAAGTCAATCTCGATGAAGAGTAAATCACAACTCCAAGGTGGAGAAGATCAACATACTAAATGCTGAAAGTAGAAGCTCAGATGTTCATCCAGAAGCTCGCCAAACAAGCATAGCTGTTGATTCTAAGGCATCATACATATTTGTTCTAACAAGGAGTTCTTCTCGACTTATGAGCAGATAGATGGAGGAAAATGTTTCCATGGCAAAACGTGTTGTCTGCCAAAGTGGTTGGAATTGGCTCAATCAGGATACGGACAAATGATGGGGTATTCTGCACCTTGAATGAAGTCAGACATGTACCACAGATGACGAAGAATCTGATATCATTGAGTCTTCTTGAAATCAAGGGTTTCAGTTTTCAAAGGTGAAAGTGGAGTTATGTATGTCTGTCAAGGTTCAAAGGTGGTTCTAACAAGATTGAAACATGGTACCTTATATTATCTGCAAGATTCCACCGTGACAGTCTGCTGATGTTGAATCATTCGAGGTTCAGACCACGGATATGACCAGGCTGTGGCATATGAGGCTCGGTCATATGGGAGAAAGAGGGATGCAAATTTTGTCAAAGAGGGATCTTCTTTCTGGGCATAATGTGCAGAGTCTTTAATTCTGTGAACATAGTGTGTTTTGGAAGTTTCATCGCAGCAAGTTCCAAAAGAAGGCCGTTCATCAGACCAAGGGGACTCTTAACTACATTCATATAGATTGTTGGGGTCCGTCACGTGTTGAGTCTATTGTAGGCCACATATATTTTGCATCTATGATTGATGACTACTCAAGGATGTCTTGGGTAATTATGATGAAGAACAAAAGTGAAGCGTTCAAGAGATTTAAGCAGTGGATGGCGTTGGAAGAAAATCAGACTGGGAAGAAGATCAAGCGGCTGCGAACTGATAATGTTCTGGAGTTCTGTTCGTCTGATTTCAACGAGTTCTGCAAGAATGCAGGGATTGCTCGAGACCACACCATTCAACACACACCGCAGAAGAATGGTTTGTCAGAACGTATGAATCAGACATTGCTGGAGAGAGCGAGATGCATGCTCTCAAATGCTGTTTTGGCTAGAAAGTTCTGGGCAGAAGCAGTAAACACGGCGTGCTATCTGATCAACCGTGGTCCTCACACTGGCATTTATTGCAAGACACCTTACGAGTTATGGTTTAATAAACCTGCAGATTATTCATTGTTGAAGGTTTTTGGGTGTACTATTTACTATCATGTTAGTGAGGGTAAATTAGAACCAAGAGCTAAGAAGGGTATATTTGTTGGTTTTGGGGATGGAGTTAAGGGATATAGAATCTGGTCACCTTCAGAAAATAGAGTCAGAAAATAGGGTATATGAGAATTCTATGCTTAACCCCGCTGTGAAGTCCATTGGTGCAGAAAGTTGTAGTAGAGTTGATAAACAAGTGGAGCTTCAAGTCAATCTCGATGAGAGTAAATCACAACTCCAAGGTGGAGAAGATCAACATACTACTGCTGAAAGTAGAAGCTCAGATGTTCATCCAGAAGCTCGCCAAACAAGCATAGCTGTTGATTCTAGGGCATCATACATATTTGTTCTAACAAGGAGTTCTTCTCGACTTATGAGCAGATAGATGGAGGAAATGTTTCCATGGCAAAACGTGTTGTCTGCAAAGTGGTTGGGAATTGGCTTAATCAGGATACGGATAAATGATGGGGTATTCTGCACCTTGAATGAAGTCAGACATGTACCACAGATGACGAAGAATCTGATATCATTGAGTCTTCTTGAAATCAAGGGTTTCAGTTTCAAAGGTGAAAGTGGAGTTATGTATGTCTGTCAAGGTTCAAAGGTGGTTCTAACAAGATTGAAACATGGTACCTTATATTATCTGCAAGGTTCCACACATGACAGTTCTGCTGATGTTGAATCATTCGAGGTTCAGACCACGGATTATGACCAGGCCTGTGGCATATGAGGCTCGGTCATAATGGGAGAAAGAGGGATGCAAAGTTTGTCAAAGCGGGGATCTTCTTTCTGGGCATAAAGTGCAGAGTCTTGAATTCTGCAAACATTGTGTGTTTGGGAAGTTTCATCGCAGCAAGTTCCAAAAGAAGGTCG
Source organism: Phtheirospermum japonicum (assembly GCA_014905375.1). Lineage (NCBI taxonomy): Eukaryota > Viridiplantae > Streptophyta > Magnoliopsida > Lamiales > Orobanchaceae > Phtheirospermum > Phtheirospermum japonicum. The sequence continues at coordinate 473,362 of BMAC01000099.1, read as the reverse complement.
TTCATCAGACCAAGGGGACTCTTGACTACATTCATATGGGTTGTTGGGGTCCGTCACGTGTTGAGTCTATTGGAGGCCACATATATTTTGCATCTATGATTGATGACTACTCAAGGATGGCTTGGGTAATTATGATGAAGAACAAAAGTGAAGCGTTCAAGAGAATTAAGCATAGATGGCGTTGGAAGAAAATCAGACTGGGAAGAAGATCAAGCGGCTGCGAACTGATAATGGTCTGGAGTTCCGTTCGTCTGATTTCAACGAGTTCTGCAAGAATGCAGGGATTGCTCGAGACCACACCATTCAACACACACCGCAGAAGAATGGTGTGTCAGAACGTATGAATCAGACATTGCTGGAGAGAGCGAGATGCATGCTCTCAAATGTTGTTTTGGCTAGAAAGTTCTGGGCAGAAGCAGTAAACACGGCGTGCTATCTGATCAACCTTGGTCCTCACACTGGCATTTATTGCAAGACACCTTACGAGTTATGGTTTAATAAACCTGCAGATTATTCATTGTTAAAGGTTTTTGGGTGTACTATTTACTATCATGTTAGTGAGGGTAAATTAGAACCAAGAGCTAAGAAGGGTATATTTGTTGGTTTTGGGGATGGAGTTAAGGGATATAGAATCTGGTCCACCTTCAGAAAATAGAGTCAGAAAATAGGGTATATGAGAATTCCATGCTTAACCCCGCTGTGAAGTCCATTGGTGCAGAAAGTTGTAGTAGAGTTGATAAACAAATGGAGCTTCAAGTCAATCTCGATGAGAGTAAATCACAACTCCAGGGTGGAGAAGATCAACATACTACTGCTGAAAGTAGAAGCTCAGATGTTCATCCAGAAGCTCGCCAAACAAGCATAGCTGTTGATAGAGCTAGGAGAACAGGCGTGAAGCCTCCTGTGCGGTATGGTTTTGAGGTTATGGTGACTTATGCATTACAAGTCGCTGACGAGGTGGAAGAGGAAGAACCATCTGTAGGTGAGCCATTCACATACAGAGAGGCTGTTTCAGGTAGTGAGTCGGCTCAATAGCTCACTGCAATGCGAGAAGAGATGGAATCACTTGACAATTATTTATAAAGTAGGCACACGCAAAAGCTCGAATCAAAAATTGGCGCCGTTGCCGGGGACTGAAATAGGTTTTGATAATGTTTGTTCGTGTTATTTTATGCTTTTCCGTTTATTTGTATAAAGGTTCTTTGTTTTCCACTCGATGCGTTGATGTTGTTTGTTGTTGATGCTAGGATGTCGAAGTCTTAGAAAGGAACTCGCTATATATATAGACAACATCGAACGATTTGGGAGACCGAGAAGACTCTTTCATTCCCTCGACGCAATTAATCGCAATACAAATTCGGCCAACATGTCAAACACTACCCCTATTGGAGGCCGAGGACCAGGAGGAAGAGGAGGAGGACAAATGAATGGTGGCCGAGGGCATGGAAATGAGAAATTTACCCCACCTCGCCACCAACCATATGGGATGTCGCCCACCGATGATCTAAAATTTTGAGACCCACAAGACGACAATCGTCAAGAAGATCCACCGATTCTTGAACCTAATCAAGCGCTTAACGACGGAATCAACCAAATGATCAATAACAAAGAGAATTAAGAAGGAAACCAGTTCCTCAACGATCCAAACAACGGGGAGCCCCAAGGTCAAGATAATCGTCGAGCATTGATTCCAGAAAATCAAATCAACCGTCCACAGCACTTTAGGAATCAAGCGGAAGCTCGAGCATACAACGCTCGTGCAAACGAGGAGTTCTTTCGCAACCAAGTTGGTAATGGCGGGCCCCAGCCCCAAAACAACCAACAACACAATGAGAATTTAAATCGGGAGCAAGCACCGAACCGTTTCCAAAATAGACGAGGAGGACGACAATACTATGATGGTGAAGACGACGATGCACTGGACGATGAATATGAGGATGAAGACGAGTTTAATGARGATAATTATTATGAGGATAGGGACGATTTTGGAGGAAGACGTGCGAATTTTGGAGGAAGACGTGCTCCTCGATATCAAAACGTACGAAAGCAAGGTGACCTCGCATGCCCAACCATTGGACCATATAGCTCAGCAATAGTTTTAGGCCAAGCGGCTAGAAACTACAATTTGAGGACCGATGATTTGAATAGACTACCCTCTTTCTATGGTTTTCCGAATGAAGACCCACTCGAGTTCGTTCGAGAATTTTACATAGCACTATCTGGGATTCAAGATCGAGGACTCAGTGAAGGACAGCTTAGAATGAGATACTTCCCTAGTAAACTGAAAGATAAAGAGAAACGATGGTTTAATCAATTGGAACCTAATTCCCTAACAAATTGGGGGATGGTTTACAAGAAATTTGTGGTTAGGGGATGGTTTACAAGAAATTTGTGGGAAGATTTTACTCGGCCCAAACGACGACAAAGTTGAGGAGGGAAATTTCCAACTTCGAGCTATTGGATGGAAAATTGTTTCACGAGGCATGGGATCGTTTTAAGGAGCTCCTAAATGCATGTCCGCACCATGGTAACAATGACGAAATGGTCAACAATTACTTTTATGAAGGATTATTGCCGAATTTCAAGCAGCAAGTGGAAACACGAGCAGGAGATTTCGGGGGCTTAACCGCGGAAGGAGCACGAGATCTTTTTGAATTAATAAGTGACAAGTCGAGGCAAACAAGTTCAAGGCCTCGAAAACTTAGAGTGAATGAGGTTTCAGTTGCGCGAGCGAAGGATGACAAGATCGATAAACTTATAAAGCAAGTGGAGTTGTTGACGAACATGATGATGAAGCAACAAACGCAACCTTCACAAGAGACATGTGGAATTTGTGGAGCATTTGAACATGGAGCGAATGCGTGTTCGGTGACTTTTGATGATGAATCAAACATAGAGGTCAACGTCGTGCAAAGTTTCCAACACAACAATTCTGGGCAGAAACCCAAAAACCAATTTCAGGCACAGCGTGATTCTCCCTTTTTCAAGTGGGGTCCTGAGAACCCACACTATGCGCTGATGAAGCCACAGACCGACCCACGGTACCTTCCTCCACCACCACCGCCTACAAAGGGGCAAACGTCAAATCCGGTTAAGCCAGATGATCAATTGTTGGTGTGGGAACAAAATCAAGTGACTGAGACGCTCATTAATAGAGAGGGACTTGTAAAAGTGAATGCAAAGATAGACGACCTCTCAAAAAGAATGAATAGTATTGACAGTCTCTCCAAGATAGTGCATGATCTTTCTAAGAGTGTGGAGAGGATTGATAGGACGATAGGACAAATGGCGACTGACATTGCGAGATCAAACAAGGAAAAGGACAAATTCCCGAGTCAAATGGAGCAAGCCTCAGCGATTAAAGTCCTACGCAGTGAAAAACTGATCGATAATAGAGTCGAGTTAAATGACGGAGGGGATGAAGAGATGACGGAGAGTCCAACGCAGGCATCGCCAAAGGGAGATGAATCCAAGCCGATAGAACAATTGCATAAGACACCAAGCCCTTACATTTCGGGATCTTTGAAGGGGAAGCTAACAAACAAGACTCTCACTTCGCCGATAGTCGAAAAAGTTCCGTTTCCAAGCCGTCTTCGATCGGAAAAAGAAAATAAGAAGTTCATGGAGCTTTACAACTTGCTGAAGAACGTCAACATCAACCTTCCTGTTTTGGATGTGGTCAAAACGATGCCGGCATATGTGAAGTTCTTCAAGGAGCTTGCTACAAGACATAGGCGTTCGGAGACAAATCAGTACGTTCCTCTAACGAAGGAGGTGAGTGCGTTATGCAAGCAACCACTGCCTACGAAGGAGAAGGACCCTGGAAGCTTTTGTGTCAATATTACATTGGAGAATGGGCAACAAGCGCGCGGAATGCTTGATCTTGGCGCAGGAATTAACTTAATACCGCATTACCTTTATAAGCAATTTGATTTAGGACCATTGAAACCGACAAGGATGCGTCTCCAATTAGCGGATCGTTCAATTTGCCAACCATTGGGAATTGTTGAAGACGTTTTAGTGAAAGTAGGAGAGTTAATAATTCCGGTAGACTTCGTAGTGCTRGATGTTGGGGAGATGCCGAGTGACGACAAGGGGCATACTATTCTTTTAGGCCGTCCATTTTTGTCTACCTCCCATGCGATGATTGATGTGAACAAAGGGAGGATGAGCATGTCTGTTTTGGGACAGACGGTTACTTTTTCTTTGAAAGATATAAATAGTTGCCCTGCACCATTGATGGAAGAAGAAGAATGTTCGTTCGTTGACCCAGTAGATGCATGCGTCTGAGAGCTTAAGAGCATAACGGTTTTGGACGATATGGCAGTCGAGGACGGTGATGATTTTCTAAGTGGGGAAGAGATAGCCGAGCTATTTGGTATTGATTTTCGTGACATTGGAGCGGACCTTGCGATTATGGACCCCAACGAAACATTTAAGAAGGAGTTTCAAGCGAGTGACATGGTGGAGTTAGGTGATCCACCACAAGTCGAGTATTGATCGTTGAAACGCGTCGAGCATGCGACGTAAAATGTTGCGCTTCTTGGGAGGCAACCCAAGCGTTAGTTTTTCTTTAATTTTTATTTCGATTTTTTTTTTAGTTTTTGTTTTTATTGTGTCAATGGTGCGTTTATGTGTGTGTTAATGTGCAGGAAATTCGATTTTATGATTTCATCTCCGCCGATCGAGGTCGCAATCCGACCCAATTTAGCCGCAATCCGGCCGAATCAATTACACACGATGTGCCACCGGGCACTTGCGTGCAACACAATTTACTACAATCGCTTTTAATTCAAGACAATTATAATCACGAGTTCAAGACGAAGGATTATTGCACAAATATTTTGGAAAGACTCAACTATCGAGTTTTCAGGGATGTTTTCTTATCTCCCTTGCTTTTATTTTCTTTATATTTATGGCAATCAGGAGTTTGCCACATTTTTAAAGGGGGGGATGGTTGAATGTGAATTATAGTTGAAGATTGTGCAAATTTAAAATTTTTCGTGGGGTTGTAGTGCTAAATTTTACGTGATTGATCACTATTTCTGCGCTGTATTGTGTTTGTATGGCTTGCCTGTCAAAGTTAGCTAAGTATAATTTGAGGTTTTTGTCTTTTGAGCGTGCATAAGTGCATAAATTTTTCAAAATTATTATTATATATTTATAAAAGGTACTTGGACGCAATTGATTTCGCAAAACCTTAAAAGCAGCGTCAATTCAAAACTTTTTCATGCAAAAAGCCTGTGAGTAGCCTGAGTGTTTATCATCATTGCATGTGCTTGAATGAGTTTTGATTTGAGATCTCTTTGAAATCGCTGTGTGTAGTTGACTTTTTAAATGACGTTAAGGCACATATAAAACCCTATTCCGGCCATATCCATATATTTTAACCACTATAAATTCCGAATGAACCCCTCATAGCCAGATAATCCATGCCTATAGCCATGAGTGTTTTTGAGTCGACCCCTACAACCCATTAAAAGCGTGGGGTAGGAGTTGGTAATTTTTATTGGTTATTAGTGTTTTGGAGTTTTTACAAGGGATTTATGAATTTTTGTAATAAAGGATCACCATCCTTCAATAAAAAGAAAAAAGGAACGACCCCATAAAAAAGAATTAGAGGGGATTATAAAAAAAAAGAAAAAGAAAAAGAAAACAAGAAGGATGGTGAATTATGATAGTCATTGCCTACGCGCTAATGAAGGCTTATGTTTTATTGTTTATTTTGTTATGAAGTCTAATGCTTAAAAGGCAAGGAGTTGAGTTGTAATAAGTGGTTTGAGCTTCAAGTCGGTTGTACGGTTTACGAGTTGAGGTATAGCCTATGTTAAAGGCTACGATATGAGTGTTAAGTGAGGTTTTTCTTTTGTACGAGGTGAAGCATCTTGCTTCGTGATTAGATTAGTTGGGGGGTTATTTAGCCACACGACTTATATATTCCATACCCATCCAAAGAGCCTTACATTACAACCCGCGAAGACCTTTTCCGATTCTTAGTTCGACAACACACTTAATTTGCGATTGAAAAGAGATTAATTTTCCGTTCTTATTTATTGTGCATGTATTTGTATGATTTGAGTGTATACACGTCCTATGCAGCAATGCTTGAGTGCTTTTGAGTGAACACCCCTTATTTATTACCCTTTTGAGAGGATGCATGATTTTGTTTTTGGAGCGACAATGTAATAAGGATGGAGTGTTTGACGTTGCGTTACTTGTATCTATATTTTCAAAATTATGTACGTAGCATGGCACGACTCATTGCTTGAGCTGATTTTCTTTCTTGTATACTTTGAATCTATCGTTTGTTCGAGGACGAACAAACAAATAAAGCGTGGGGTAGTTGATTAACGTGTATTTGTCTTGATTTAAGTTAGTATTTTATTTAGTTTTTATTATTGTTTTAGGTATAAGTTGGATAAAATGAGCTTATTTTCGTATTTTCTTATCTCCAACTTATTTTATTATATTTTTATTATAATTATTTAATTTTATGTTTAATTTAAGTGTTTTGAGGTATTTAGGTTTGGACGTAGTCAAGGTTGGGCCAACGATTGGAGTTTCGGCGAAAACGGGGCACGATTTGAAGAATTTAGAACTGTCAGACTTTCTATAACGGATTTTTACCTGTAACCGTTCTAGAAAGACCTGCCGAGCCATGCCGACACTGTCTGCCGACGCTGCCGAACCATGCCAACGCTGCCTGCCGACGCTGCCGAGCCACGCCGGGCGCCTGCCGAGACCCCCTGCCGAGTGCTGCCGACAGCTGCCGGGCGCTGTCGGCCGAGCCTGTCGAGCGCTGCGCGCGCCGGCCGAGCTGCGCGAGTCGACGCCGAGTCATGATCCGCGTCAGTCGACGCCAACCTTGCTGAAGCGTCGATGTCGACGCACACGACGCAACGTCGACGCAACTTGCTGAAGCGTCGATGTCGACGCACCCAGCCCAGTCGACGCGCACGCCCAGGCAGCACCGACGCCGAGCACCAGCGCGCGTCAGTCGAGACGCACCGTCGACGCGACGGCCCAGAATTCGGATTTTAGGGTTTCTTGCGCGCCAAGTCTTACAATAACTATATAAACCCTTCATACTTCGGTTTAAACAGACATCCACGACCCAAAACACCTATCTAGGGTTAAGAAACCTATTTTCCAACACCCTCCAATATATTTTCAAGATCTACGTCGAAGATTCAAGATCCAAGGCACCGAAACGAAGACGTTCATTCAAGCTCCGAATTTCTCGACCAAGATCAACCGTTCGTAGTCCGTATCTACAGCAATCCTTCAGCACTTTTTAGTCAATAATAAGTTTTCTAAACTTTAGTTATTTTTTTTAGATTAATTCTTAGTTAATTTATGTTTTTAAGTATTTATTGCTTTCCGTTTGATAATTAGAATCGTTTGAACCATTGAATCGCTGAAGCTTTGAACCTTAGATTTCGTTTTTAATAATTAATTAGTTGCTGCGTTTTACCTTCGTTCATGCTTGGTGATGAGATTGTTCATGCTTAGTTCATTTATTGCTTATGCTTGGTTAATTAGTTTATGATATGCAATTGCTTGGGAATTTTAGAATTAATTTTGTTCTTGAGAATTCATATGCTTGATAGTCGTAATCGTAGTTCAATCCATGCTAGTTAATTATAGTTGGTTAATTAGTTTAATTTAATTAGTTCAAGATAGTTAGTTATTGCTTTTTAATCTCGTAGTTATAATTTTCAAAAACCAAATTTATACAAGTTCTCGTGTTAAACATTGTGATTAAACAAACATTAAAAATTCCGAACGTCAGTCCTTGAGAGACGACTCGAGTTAAGCTTGCCAAACCTACACGCGATCCCGTTATTTTGCGGGCGAGCTATTAAATTTCTGAATAATTATTTATAAAGTAGGCACACACAAAAGCTCGAATCAATCATCCCCCTTATTTCGGTGACCACGGAGAAGGGGTTTTCTCATTCCCTTATTATTTCTAATTGATTGTGTCGTTTGGAGTTTTGTTTTTCTTGATGTTCGATTTTTTCCTCCTTATTTTTGTTTTCGTCTTCCAGGGCCTGCTGTAGCTCGATCGGGGCCGGGCCGCAAGGGATAGCTGCTGGACCGGACTAGAGTGGGCACTACAAAAAAAACAGGCAAATTTCCGAGGGATTTTTCGAGGGAACGTAATTCCCTCAGAGTTTTCCGAGGGAAAACCGAGGGAAATAAAAATCCCTCGGTTTTTTCCGAGGGAATTCCGTTCCCTCGGAAAATCCCTCGAAAATCAGGGCGCCAAATGTTCCCGCCATATTTACCGAACGAAAAACCGAGGGATGACCGACGGGTGGTTTTCCGAGGGAAGTAGTCCCTTGGAAAACCGAGGGATATTTGATTCCCTCGGTTTTTATTTATTATTTTTTAAAAAAAATTAATTAAATATCCGAGGGAATACAATTTCCCTCGGAATTATTCCGAGGGATAACGGATTCCCTCGAAATGATTCCGAAGGAAATTGTATTCCCTCAGAATTTAATTAATTTTTTTAAAAAATTAAAAATAATAAAAATAGTAAAAAATAGAAAAAAATAATAAATATTAGGATTTATTTCCGAGACGCTTAGGCACACCCCTCCCCGTCCCGGTCGTGATTTTTTGGGTTTTGTTTCTATTCTTTACTATTTTTTTTGGATTTTTTTCTATTTTGTTATTTAACAAATAGGCATGTTAATTTTATATGCTTCTCCTCACCGTCCGTACAAGTTTGGACTCTTCTCTCTCCTCAAAACTGCTTCTCCCACCAATCACCTCAACGTAAGTTTGTATGCTTTCATTTTCGGTTCAATATTATTGCAACTATATAGGGTTAAATTATTATTATTAGTCATGTGAAAATCACAAATTGCCAAAAAAAATAAAAAATAGAATAGCATAATTTTGTATATAAATAAATAAATTTTATTTTAGCCTCTTAAATTATTAAAGATCGATTTTGCTTATAATGGAATTCTAAAAAAAAATCCGAAGAAATAGTAAAAAATAGAAACAAAACTCGAGAAAATACGACCGGGGCGGGGAGGGGTGCGCCTCGGCGACCCGGAAATAAACCCTATTTTTTTCTATTTTTTTCTATTTATTTGGATTTTTTTTAATTTTTTGTCATTTCCGAGGGAATTCAAAATCCCTCGGAATTCCGAGGGGATTTTTTCACAATTCCCTCGGAATTCCGAGGGATTTTGAATTCCCTCGGAAATATGAAAAAAATAAAAAAAATCCAAATAAATAGAAAAAAATAGAAAAATCGTAAAAATGAAACCGATCCTATCATCTTAGGCACGTGGGGTGGTTTTGACCCCAAATTCGATTGTAAAATACCAACGAGCACGTGCGTGCCCTCACGTG